>JANAVB010013269.1:0-108453 GCA_029216955.1 Iris pallida
CAATAACATAGTTTAAACTTGTGGAGACGGTCCTTAGGTTCCTATTCCTATTCCTAGTTGCAGGCCCGCAGTAGTACGGCTAACTTAAGTACTACCACGGTTTCGTTGTCTTTGCAAAAACGGACCTGCATGGGCCACCATAAAAACGTGTCACGACCCGTACCCAATAATTTGGGCATGAACCGTGCGCACGCCCAGCCTACGCCACAGATTCGGTGGTAGTACGCTGTAACAATATGATGAACAACCACGCAATAGATAATATTACTCACTTGGGAACCAAACAATTCAAAATCACAACTCATCTCTAAAGAAGAATATAAATAGAACCATCTCATAATAGGAAATGTGTGATGTTTAAAGACAAATAAAATCTCAATTACATGTCTCAAAGTCAACTTAGTATCCACTACAATGTCTCAGCACTAACTAAAGATAACTAAGCAAGCACAGCAGGATCAGATGCTGCATACTCCTCCTGATAGGTAAAGTCCGTCTCTACCGTATCTCCCAAGTACGGGCCATACAGGTCAGGGCACACGACCTCTTCGCAATCACCTAAAATTTATTTGGTTATCCAGTCAGGATAGAACGAGTACAATTCACTGAATGCAGTTCCAATATATAAAAATGACTACACAACAGAGGTTAGCATTTAAATATACGATTTGGAAAATAAAACAAAGAAAAGATAGATTAAAACTAAATACAGAAAGAAAATAAATTAAATACAAGGAAAAATACTCACCGACTGACTGAAGTACCTTAGATATGTGACCGATCTCGGGACAATTTATACGACACTTTCTATGATATTTACACTGTATAATGTACACTGTCTACACGGTATAATGCAATAATGAATCACTGTCTACATGGTATATTGCAATGATAATCACCGTCTACATGGTATACACTGTATAAAGTCAGATCACACATCCTTGGTACTTTACCTCCCCGATACAACAAAATATATCAAAACATAAAAAGACGGAAATCACATATCTATTTACTAACAATATAGCATAGTAAGGATCAAATATCGAAAACAAACAACAAACTGTACTCGCCTGGTGTCCTGAGCTGCTGGCATGGGTCAGAGTCCGAATCGAAGTCCCAAGAACCTAATTATAAAGCAATAGGATCAATACACTAGAATACAAAGGAGTCTATCCAGAATAGGATCAATACTGTCTAATGCCCCCAATCCATTTGTAATATGCAGACATTGTTTACTATGTGTCGGGTCATGCCTACTTGTCTTCCTATATGTGAACTTATCCAACGATACCCCTTTACTAATCCCGACTTGCCTTACCTTCCCTTTGCCAATACAGACCCCGTATTCTACAGAAGCATTCAGGTTAGTCAGTGTTGGTCACATTACCTACACAATCATGGAAATTTCTATTGTAGGTACTCTTAGACTGCGATCCCCTGACCTAGCCTACAGTGTTACTTGTATCTGCTCCCTATTACTTTTTTTTCTGTTACCACTCAAGGTATGCTATTAAACTAACCCTTCTAGTCTCCTTACACTTGACCTTCCAGGACATCACACTCCATCATTGGTTATAAGAGTATTGACTCTAATTCAGTTATCCTACATGCCATCCAAAATTTGTCATCCTACATAAACAAGTTCTTGTACAGAGGTGTGCAACGTTTGCACTTACAGTTTATTCCTGGCCTACCTTTATGATTTCTCTGACGTCCTGGACTCAGGATATGTCCTATTTATAATCTGTTACTAGAGGTCAACACTAGGGGCAGACCCGGTCTGATACCTACTAGTATCCCAATAGCTTCTCTTAAAGAGAATGCTCTCAACTTTTGGTCATTACCCAACTTGCATCAGTAGATGCCTAATCAAGTATTTCCTGGTACAAGGCCATGTGTCCTGGGCAGGTGGGTGTATTGGGTGAATACCTACTCTAGTTTATACTAGGTGCACAGTTCACTTATTCATATTGTACCCATTAGTTATTATTCCCCATCTTGAGATGTTTTTTCCCATAACCCATATATGATACTCGGTATCAGAGAGCTAATCTACTTATTCACAGAGGTTTGGCACCTCCTAGTCATGGGCCAATAGTTGTAGTCTCTATCCCATATTTCAATTGTTTCATTCAAAATACCCAATGGAAAACTAACCTACAGCAAGGAGTAATACTGATTTGAACTAAGAGGGCTATTCCCAACCATTATCCTCTGAGCACAAAGGAGGGTCTCACAGGACAATATCCTATTCTTAGGTGATACTTCTCCTCTAGGGTCCATAGGAACTCCCAAACTGTGCCTAGCTCTGGCAAGGCATGCGACTTTGCTGTGGCCAATTAGCCATTGCCAAACTCAGGTAAACCCTGACCTATAGGCATCATGAGCAACCCAGGTCTCCTACGATCATCTGTCCTAGTTGTCATCGGGTACACCAATTCAACTGAAACCTGGATACATAACACGGGTCTTCCATGCCTATTTGTTAGCGGGCACCACAGTTAATGTTTGGTGTATGCATCTCTTGAGGCGATGTCATAACCTAGGAAGCTACAAGGTTACAACTACTATTATAATATTACCCAGGTTATGTTAGGGTACTGCAATATTGCAATGCATCAGGGGTCTACTGACCCTTGATGCGGGACCTGAATCCTTCTGCTACCATTACCCTTTTAGGAGACTAAGATTGCAGTATCTGTACCAACTTGTCTAGGTTATTAAATACCCTAGTAGGACACAAAGGAGAGTCCACCTGTCCGTGTCCAATGAATGACAAGGGTGGTTTAAGAGGAATGAGGACTAGATCTATTCTTTATCCTGATACATGTATGGCTCTGCTCCTAGGTCTCTAGGGTATCCTGCAGCAGAGACTATTGGTACAGGGTCTTGGTCGAGCCTTAGTACAAGCCACATTGCTACAACATACTCTCCATCCTACCATCAACAATTGGACAGGTACTAGATCTCTGTAGGATACTCCTATGGTTCCACTTGGAATATGAATCAAACACCTAACACAACCCCCTTTACTCTAGTGATTGTAAAGAACAATATTTAGACTTATTGTAGAGTAGAGGAAACTCACTTTGTTCAGCTTTTTGCAGGAACCTCGAATTGATCCTCCATGCGGCAGGTGATACAGAACTCTTAGGGTTTATAATAGTCTATGGTATCTGCAGATTTCTATATATATATAGTGTCTAGGTCATACCAAGGGTTAATAGATAAGGGGAGAATCAGATTTGAAATCTAATTTGGAGTGATCAACCTTCAATAGGAATTTGGATTAAAGGAGGGGGTTTTGCTCTTTGCGAGTTTATTAACAGAAATTTAAATTTGCAAACTGACCATTGCGTGTATGATTAAAGAGAACTTGAAATTTGAATCTCATGTTTAAATTCAGGTCCTTGTCATATCATATATTACCAGTTTACTCCTGTATTGATATTTTGGGAATAACCGTAATAAATAGATGATACAAAGGAATGATTATAAGTTTTAACAA
Organism: Iris pallida; assembly: GCA_029216955.1. Lineage (NCBI taxonomy): Eukaryota > Viridiplantae > Streptophyta > Magnoliopsida > Asparagales > Iridaceae > Iris > Iris pallida. The sequence goes on from JANAVB010013269.1 coordinate 3,509, forward strand.
AGGAGGAAGTTTGGTCAAGGGGTTTACACACTATGAAGCTTATCAATACGAGATCATATTTTCATGTTCGAGTGCTAATTCAAGATTATCAAGTTGTCAAGTCGAGTCGCCGCAATTAAGGCCAAGTACAAAAAACTTACAAAGAAGATCAAGGATATTCATGGATGATTGAAACTATCAGTCACATATGAACTCTAATTAAAGTGAGACAGGAATATTCTTGAAGCCAAGGCAAAGCTCTACAACTTTTATGTTTTAAGTTTACAGGAAATTTAGCTACAAAATAGCTCAAACGGACAAAAATAGTCATTTACAGAGATTCATGCACGGGCGCGCGGTACGAACGGGCAAAACTAGCGACTGCACGCGGAGCGCAAGAGCACGGAGCACAGGCGTACGGAAAATGAATCGTACAGGTGCGTGGCTACGGCGCACAGAGCATGGATGCATGACGCGCAGACGCACAGCAAACGAAATGTGTATGACGCGCAACACGTGTAGCACGCGGCCACGATGCACGGAGCACGAGACCACGGTGCGCAGGCACACAACAGTGAATCGTGCAGGCGTGCGACAAAGAAAATGCACAGCCGACGGCCACGGCATACGGAGCGCGAGACCACGGCACGCGTGGACCAAACTACCCATGACACGTGGGGCGCGAGACCACGACACACAGGCACACGGCAGAGAATCGTGCAAGCGCACGACACGTGTTGGACAAAACTGCCCACTGTGCAGCGCGCGGACCCTGTTTATCGTCCCGATAGCACCGAAGGTGTGTGGGAACCCATGAACATGCAAGAACGGTCGTAACTTCCTCATACGAAGTCAAAATCAAGCGGTTCAAAACCAAAACTGGGTAGAATCAAATTTCCCATAACATGGAACCCTTAGATTTCGGAATCAACAAAGTTTAAGAGATCAAAACCAAGAAAAATTGAGAAAACTACAAAACTTTATGATAAAGCCACTTGCGGGTGTTCGGGTGCAAGGCATTTGTGCATGTACCTAAGGAGAACAGAACAAAACTTGATGATAAAACAATTCCAAGTATATTCTTGGGATATGGAAATGATGAATTTAGATATAGGTTGTGGGATCCTAAAAATAAAAAAGTTGCGAGGAGTAGGGATATTGTATTTTGTGAAGATAAAACACTTGCTGATTTTAAAATGGCAGATGAGCCACAAAAAATTCTCATCATCCCAGATCCAATCTCCACACCTGTTGTTTCACCTTCTCCTATACTAAAAAGTAATAATTTTCAACATATACAAGAAGAAGAAAAAAATTTAGGTTTCCCAAATTTGAGTAGGGCAGAGCATGAACATGCAGAGCCGCTACATACAGATCAGCCACAAATACCTCAGTTGAGATGGTCGGAGAGAGATCGACAACTCTCAACTAGGTATCTTGTTTCAGAGTATACTATGGAGGCACATGCATGAGAACCGAAAAGTGCTTATGAAGCCCAAGTTTACTAAGATCGTGCAAAGTGGAAGAAAGCTATGCAAGAAGAAATAGATTCTTTGCATAAGAACCATTGGTGAAGGTACCCAAGAACATAAAAGCCTTGAAGAACAAATGGGTGTTCAAAATCAAGAATGAAGGAAATGGCCAAGTCAAGTACAAAGCCCGCATCGTGGTGAAAGGCTTCAGTCAGAAGCAAGGTATTGATTATGAAGAAATACTTTCTCCAGTTGTGAAGATGTCTTCTATTATGGTTATTCTTGGTCTTGTTATTTCTCAAGATCTTGAAGTTGAGCAGTTAGATGTGAAGATAGCATTCCTCCAAGGAGATTTGGTAAAGGAAATCTATATGTAGTAGACAGAGGGTTTCAAGGTAAAAGACAAAGAATACTTGGTTTACAAATTAAAGAAGAGCTTGTACGGGCTGAAGCAGGCACCACGACAGTGGTGTAAAAGGTTTGGTTCTTTTATGCTTGATCATGGGTACAAAAGAACATCTACAGATCACTGTGTTTATGTCTAGAAGTTCTCTGATGAAGATTTCATTATTCTCGCTTTGTATGTTGATGATATGCTTGTTGTTGGAAAAGATATATCCAAGATTGACAGGTTGAAGAAGGAATTGAGTAAGTCCTTTGACGTGAAAGACTTAGGAGCTGCACAACATATATTGGGGATAAAGATTTCTCGAAAATATAAAAAAAATTGTGGCTATCACCAGAGAGATACATTGAATGTGTTCTGAAAAAGTTCAATATGTTGAACTCCAAGCCAGACAGCACACTGTTAGCAGCTCATTTTAAGCTAAGTACACAAAAAGCCCTTCAAATAACAAGGAGAAGGAAGAGATGAATAACATTCCATTTGCCTTGGCTGTTGGAGGCTTAATGTACTGTAGGGTTTGTACAAGACCCACATAGCACATGCAGTGGGAGAGGTAAGTCACTTCTTGCCAATCCGGGTAAAAAAACATTGGGAAGCAGTGAAGTGGATATTAAAATATCTTAGAGGAACCTCCAAATATTCTTTATGTTTTAGAGATGACAAACCTATCTTGGATGGTTACACTGATTGTGACATAGTAGGTGACTTGGACAAAGAACACTCCACATCGGGATACTTATTTACCTTTGTAGGGGAGTCATATCATGGCAATCAAAGCTGCAAAAGTGTATTACTCTATCCCACCATAGAATCTGAATATATCGCTGCTACAGAAGCTAGCAAGGAGCTTTGTGCATGAAGAATTTTCGAAAGGAGTTATCCTCAAGTAAGCACACTATATTATGACAGTCAAAGCGTTATTGACTTAAGTAGAAATACTACATATCATTCAAGGACAAAGCACATTGACGTACGCCATCACTGGATCCGAGATGCTTTAGAGAATTACCTTATGCAGATTAAGAAGATTGATAGAAGCCAAAATCCATCTGATATGATGACGAAACCTCTATCAAAAGAGAAGCATGACTTCTGCCGAAGGATGACAGGTATGAATACTGTTTGAAAACTTTTCCCTCAAGTGGATGGAGAGGAAGATTGATGAGAACGGTATCCATCCCCATGATGACTGCATGCATGCAACATTGATGCATTACCTTTCTCCATGCAATGAACTTTGGAGAAAGAGGAACGAACATTGGAAGGAAAAATGAACATTAGGAGATGAAAGGGCTACCTTTTGGTCTTCTCCATACAACGAATGTGATGCACCCAAAGAGCATATCCTCTCTATAAGTATGAGGTTGGTGCTGAAGGTTAAGTACAAGAAGAAGAACAACACAACCACACACAACTTGTAATCCATTTCAAGTGAGTTTGTGATAGAAAGTGATCCTCAAGTTAAGTTGTACCAACTTGAGAGGTCTTTTGTAAACTTTCAATTTGATTATAGTGAAAACGGCGAAGAAGGGGCGGACGGAGGACGTAAGCTCAAATTGAGCGGAACGTCGATAAATCTTGTGCATGTGCAATCTTTCTTATTTTCTCTTCTCTACCATTTTTAGTTTATTCTCATCTCATCACAAAGACTAAAAAGATCTTGTTTTTTCCAACAAATACTTGTACTTGTGCCCATGAAGTTCCATGACCCACTTATACTGAGCATATGTATACACATTTTATGCATTTTTCTTATCACATATCCTGTATGAATGAGTATATAAAACTAGTAATCTTGTACAAAATAATTTTTCCTTTTTGCTCGTTTTTTCCACTTGATGCCGAATAAATACATGAATGAATAAGCTAATTTCAGCAGGGCCTGTTCATATACTTGGCTCAGTAGCACACCATTGCAGTGGACTTCTTGAGTTTATTTTTGATGCCCCTTGATCCTTGTTGTGATCTGGGTCCTGGAGGGTGATCACCTGCACCCCCAACCTCCTGTAGGTCACTTTGGACATGTGGGGTTGCCCTAAGCGGATACCTCTGGTCCCGGAAGGAGCGACTAGCATGTGTTGTATATACAACCACAAGTCCATCGATGCTATAGAGGGTTGCCACAATGTAGAGGGGTCGTTCTGTCATCCCTCACTTTTGATATGGTCCTTTTTCCTTCTCTAATGTCTTTATGTCCTAACCAACATTGTCTGGAAAGGAAGCATAGTCCTAATCTAGTTTGGTTAGTTCTTCCTACTTACCTAACGATATTGAACTCAATATCTTCCACTATGACCACAACTTGTCGGCATCTAGGAAGTGTGGAGACTTCGCAAATCATTGCTTTTGCTCGTGTCTTGCTGTATCAGACAGACACACGCACACATACACACGCTCCAAATTACACTTGGATAAGCACGGCTTAAAAATAAGTATTATAAAATCTGTGTCACCTTTTTGTTGGGGTCGTTTCCGGTTAAGCGCTCAAAGTGGGTGACAATGGTGTTGATAATTTAGTCTCATATCTCGTTTCCGGTTGAGCCCTCAAAGGGGGTGACAATGGTGTTGATAATTTAGTCCCACATCGTTTTCATCAATGATACTACTATGGCACCATCCCTCCACTCAAGGGTGGAACCAAAACTTTGAGCTCGGACAGGCTGGAGTGGACTAGGTGCGGACTTATTCATATGAGAGAAATAAAATATAGATAAGAAAATAAAAAATTAAAAATTTGAGGTCCACCTCCGTCCCTAAGTTGCTCTTACTCGATACAATGGAAATAGGCAAAGACAAAAACCGACCAAGGTCATGACTATCAATGGCAGATCTAGAAATTGAAGCTGGTGAGCTACAACAGATTAAGGTGGACTAGAGATGGGCTATCCCATATAAAAAAATATAAAAAAAAATAAAAGAAAAGAAGGAATAATTTTTTTTTGGTGGACTGGTGCCCCTAATGACCATCATCCGAGCCTCCTTCCATTAGGATACCTAATGGAACTGGCTAAGGTAGCTCCATATAGAATTGACAAAGTTTTTATAACTAACCAGACTTAAACCTTTTGTGTTCGTCCAAAATTTTGCAGCCAATATAGATACGAGAATGGAAGAGACAAGGTAGTAGAACTACCTTTTGGTTATACGGTTTGAACTCTCTGAACACAGGACCCTCGAGTCCCTGTAAAGGGACAAGGCTAGGAGATTAGTTCATACAATTTGAAAAATCTCTATGATCCATTAAGTCAAAGAGTGAAAATCTATGAGCGCAATAGAATTCCCACTTCTTTTCACCAAGCTGAAACCATACAAATGACTGTTCGGGTATATTGAGCTCTCTCTGACATAATTCTAGTTGTTATTAATCCTCAAATTTCTACAGTCGTGCATACCAATGTTTTAAAAATCGGACCGGAGATCGACCTGGTGAGGACACTGGGTTGGATCAAACCGGTTCAACCAGTGGTTTAACTCGGATTGAACCAATTGTATAGGCTTGTAATTTTATTTGAATATATTACATAGTACACAACTACACATATACTACTTATGCTAAAATTAGTCAAGAATCATACATATAAACTTTTATTGCATATAAAGTCCAAACCAAAAGTCATAAACTAACCCAAAAAAAAAGTTCAATTGGAAAAGTCAGGTTCAGACCGGTTTAAAATCCAACCGGGTCAGACGGTTAAGTGGTCTAACCGGCCCGGTCGACCGGATTACATAAAAGAAACCGGTTTTTGGAAGAAACAGTGGGTCGGTATTAAACCAGCCCAGAAAAATAACTGGATCACTGATTGACTGGTTCAACCGGCCAATTCGGTCCGGTCCAATTTTTAAAACACTGATGCATACTCCATTGAAGTGACCTCGCATACCAACGAAAGGTCTCATTTGGTTCGCGGAAGAAAAGAAAATCAATTCTATGCTCTTTCACTTATTTTTTTTAAACTGTAATTTTCATTAAAAAAAAGTCTGTTTTTGTAATAAATGTAAAAAATTGAGAGAAAAAGTTTATACTTGGAGGGGATGGGAGGAACATTTTTTTTCTTTTATTTTCCATCGGAAACTCTCTTTCTTTTTCCTTTGGCATCAAGACGCAGAAGATATATAACTTTTCAAATGATTTTGCCAACCAAATATGACCTAAAAAGAAATCTTTCACAGGTGAGGAATAGAGAAACAACACTATACAATATTTGAAGAAGCTACAGTAACAATCCTTGGAGAGAGGTGGTTCAAATCTAAGAGAAAATAAGTGATCTGTATATAAACAATACTTGTAAGGAACTGTAATTGTCAATGAAGCTTTTACAATGTCCATGAATTTTTAAAATGGATTACCAAATTATCCTTAATTTATAAGAGAAGTTGTAAATTTTACTTTTAGAAACTATAATAAATTGATTATAGTAACCCATCATAAAATTCGAAAATATTATAAAAGCCTTACTGGCAATTGTAATTTCCAACTTGTATTGTCGTCTCTTGATCCTTGTCAGCAATTCGACAAACGGAAAAAATTCGGACGGCAAAAGAAGTACGAGTATAAAATGGCAAAGTGCAAGTAAAATACGTTAAAAAAATCGGTCATATATTCGTCAATGTAAATATTGAGGTTAGAATTCATATGCTTAAACAGTTGTCAAATTTGGTCCCACAACATATTTTTCTTCAAAATTTTCAATAAATCATACAAAATGCATTTAAAATTGTATATGCTTAAAATTTGCATATTAATTCAAATCTGTCAAAAGTACGCAAGTATTATATATTTCTGAAATATACAGAAAAAATTGCATATAATATGAGTTCTATTCGGTAATTGCTAACATGGCTCTTGATTGTAGATCAAGGTACATTATAACAAACAATCACTAAAGGAACAGATATAACTACAGAACATAGCATCAATGGCTATCCGATAGAAAGAGAAAAAAAGCAGCAGTTGGGAGAATGCGTGGAGTGTAATAATTCACATTTCCAAAATCCCCACTTGGTCCTATTGATTCTCTGAAGGGTTACCACAATTTAGAGGAGTTTCCACCGTGGTCCTTCTCCTCTAGGGGAGGTTTTCTGTATTAGTAGAAAACTCTATTTGGAATCAATTATTCAGAATTAAATTTTTTGAAAAATTATATTTCATGTTGCATGAATATATGAATATTTTCGAAAAAATGGAGAAGGATTAAAAAACTAAAAAAACAAATAAATTTTATTAAAAATTGAAAAAGATAAAAATAAATATATATACCAAAAGATCATTCTTAAAAAATGAAAAAAAAAAAAAAAAAAACTGAAAATAACCCCAAAAAATTCTTAAAAAATGAAAAAGATTAAAAGTAAATAAAATAATAAGAGTATAAAAAAATGAAAACAAAATTTTTCACCCGGATTAAACAAAGAAACTTTGAGCTGCACCCCACATTATTTAACCATATTCAAGGTGCAGCCCACTGTTTTTCATAATGTACAATTCCTTTCACTTCCGTCAAAAACTAATAGTCAATTTCGTTAACCGTTAATTTTGACTAAAATATCCCTCCATTTTTTCCAAACTGACGAGGGGGGACTGGTAATAATGGTGATTTGCTAGGGGTATTTCGGTCAAAAATTAACGGTCAACAGAGTTGACCATTAGTTTTTGACGAAAGTGGGAGATATTTTACATTATGGTAAAATAGTGGGGTGCACCTTCAATATGGTTAAATAATATGGAGCGCAACACAAAATTTCTCTAAAAAAAATATACCCACATTTTCTTAAGGATAGATTTTTTATATTTTGTAGGAAAAATATTTATCCATCCAGATATCTACTACACCAACATGAGGGGTACCAAGGATCAGGAGTACCTCAGCAGTGGAGTGGACAACGAAAGACTTTTCCAAAGGCGAACCACCTTAGAGGTTTGATTGATCCCAGTGAAAATTTGCTAATTTCTTAGTGCATAAAATTATGTTTCAAATGAGCATATTGAATACCAAAGGTTCAAGGATTAATACTAAATAGAAACTACTAGTACAAAGAATTCCTAGACTTGGATTAAAGATCTAAACGGTGTAGCTTGAAAGTTTCTTGAAGAAACACAACTTCAAAGAACTTGACCAGAAAGAACAAAGAGTACCATCCATTGAAAGTTTCTTGAAGAAACACAACCTCAAAGAACTTGACTAGAAAAAACTAAGAGTACCATCCACTGATACCAGTATAATATCGTACTTCCTTTTACAGGACGAACTAATCTGGACAATATTACAAGAGAAAATGTAGACTTACAAATTGTGCTTTGTAACATTGATCATAGCTCTATAGCGACTTCATAAAGAGCTTCAGAGAGAACATGTCGGATTTTTTGGATTCTGCATGATCACCGTCATCGAAGTGGAGATAGGTCCCGGTGGAGAGCTGAGGTATCCCTCCTATCCACAGAGCCAAGGATGGGTTTTCCCATGCATTGGAGAATTCCATGTAACTAGCCCTTCTATTCTCATAGATAGAAAATCCATATAATCAAAATTGTGACTGAACCTTCAAGATATTCTATTGCTTGAACAAATCAGTCCAGAAACATTTGACACATAGTTCCAATTGAAATTCCAAATTAGGAAATTGAAACAGTATCCACTTAATTCGTCATTATCTTGCAGTGCTACGACAAGTACCTAAATGCATACTTCAAAGAGGCTGCGAAAGAGGCAGGCCACCCTGACTGGGACCTGCCAGACGACGCAGGAGAGTACAATGACACGCCCGACGACACCAAGTTCTTCAAAGAAGACGGAACATATCTTAGTGAAAAAGGATTTTTTTTTTTTTTCTTTTTTTTTCCCTGACATGGTATTCCTACAAGCTGATCCAACATGCGGATGACATCCTTGACTTGGCTAATCAAGCTTTTCTTGGCTGCAAACTTAAGCTCGCAGCTAAAGTACGTTTTGTTCAAATACCAATTCTGTGAAAATATGGATCCAACTTGTTGATGTCTTTTAATGATGTATATTGTTATGTACTATCAATGTAGGTCTTTGGCATACATTAGTGGTATAGAGATGATAGTCATGCAGCAAAGCTCACAACAGGATACTATAACGTGAAGGACCACGACGGATACAGACCCTTAGCCAGGATGATATCGAGACACTATGGTATCCTTAATTTCACCTGCGTCGAGATGAGAAACTGCGAGCAAAGTAAAAAAGCTAAAAGCGCACCCGAGGAACTTGTTCAACATGTAAGCAAAGGTATTGTCGGAGATAACCGTAACATTACTAGAAGAGTTAATTGTCCAAATGGTGCTTGAGGAATGTTGTGATCACCGTTTTGATGATTGAACATTTTTTTGGTTAATTTGGTTCCTAAGCTTTGTATTTTGGTTTAAAGACTGCATGAACTAGATTTCGTTAGTGTTTTGGATGAAAATCGTTAAAACTGAACATGTGATGGTATGTGCCTTATTTTTTAGTACATGACAAGTTTTCTTAACCAGGTATTTAGTGACGCTTGGAGGGAGAAGATCGAAGTGGGATGCGAGAATGCACATAATAGGTACGATAGCAAAGCTTACAACCAGATACTGAAGAATGCAAGGCCAAATGGAGTCTACCTCGACGGGGAACCAAAACTGAGGATCGGTGCACTGACATATCTCCATCTTGGTGATGAACTATTGGCGACCAGCAATTTCAACTTGTTCATATTTGTCAAAAAAAATGCATGCTGATATGGTAAAAAAACTTATTGATATTCCTTAATCCCCGTAAGAACTCTAAAGTTTTGGTACAGTGACGAGGATTTTAACATCTATATCGTTTATATTGCATTAGTAAGTAATAGTTTTGTAAAAAGTCGGACTTATTTTACAGGCTTACTGTCCTGATCCATCAAAATACTTCAAACCCATAATCCCCCTTCCGAGATCACAGGCGAAGATATACATGAATAAGATTATGGATGCAGCAAAAGTGATACCACCTTTCCCATTCGATGTCGAAACGGATATGCCTGTTGATTGATTCCTCTGGTTGAGCAAATGAACTAAGAGATAATAAAGATCATGATATATGAATCCGTGGGAATTTTTTTCCTCTATGAATAAATCCTTGTGACTTGTAAAGTTCGTGTGATTGCCAATTACATGTTGTTTGTGTATATCATGTAATTGTTTGTATACATGCGTGCTAAATAAAGAAACTGAGGTTTTGTTTTATAATAATCTACTTCTATACTTCATATTTTTGATCCGCTTCTATACATTTGTTATCATGAATTACGTGTCATATTAAATTGAAATTCCTACCACTGTACCAAAATTTTAACATGTATAGATATATGGATATATATACTTTTTCTTATATATATATATATATATATATATATATATATATATATTCAGAGGCGATATATTGATATAAATGAAAAGAGAGCCCACAAATGAAAAAGCCCTTACTCACCTAGTGCCCTATACAAAATGAACTGGCTCTAGCCTATACTCCACAAGGAGAAGCAAAACGAAAACCTATACCCCTCGAAGCCATCCATCTACAAATGAGACCCACAAACATCAACCAAAAAAATGGGGAATTCAGTCCTCCACGAGGCTGTCTCGCCTAGCTATAGCCTTATTACTTTGTCTATAACCTCAAAAATAATTTGATCTCTCGAGAAAGAGGCTCCCTCGTACCTACTCTTGTTCATGTTCTTACACAACACCCAGATGATGGATGCGGCTTGCACCTTCACCACCGCCTGGGTACTCGAAGCCTACCAGCTCGCCAACCTGTCCCTGAATCCCCCTGCCCCACCGATGTTAATAATTAGTTGTCAATTAGTTGTCATTTTCCTTTCTTAGTTTTTGGTAAGTCATTAAAGTCCTTAATGATCTTTCCTTTCTTTAGAATTTTGTATATGGTCTTTATTCTAGCACTTTGTATTCCTATTAATATGGGATCTCTGCTTTGAGAAAAAAAGAACAAGAAATTAGAGTCTTCTTCCAATATACACTTGTGCGGTGTCTTTAGAGAATTCTAACATTTGGTATCAGAGCCAAAATTTGTTGGTTCTTCTTCATGTCGACGTCTTCAAGCGTGAACGACTCAGCAGAGTCACCTTAGAAATCCGGTAGCCACAACCATGGGAGTTTCAAATACCCAGTGCTTGCGAGAAGTAACTACGGTATTTGGGCCATCAGAATGAAGGGTATCCTCGATGTCCTAGATGCATTGGAGGCTGTAGAACCACGCGATCCGACAACGACTATTGATGAGAAGAAGAACAAAGCGGCCTACTTGGCCATCCAACAAGCACTTCCTGATGACGCACTCCAGATGGTTGCGGAGAAGAAAACCGCAAAGGAGAAGTGGGACATGCTTAAGACCATGTACCAAGGCTCGGACCGAGTCAAGGATGCAAAGATCCAAACTCTGCAGTCAGAGTTTGATACGCTTCGCATGAAGGAGACGGATTCAATAGACGATTTCTTCATGCGGCTCACCATAAACGTCAACACACAAAGGGCGTTGGGAGGAACGGTAGCGGAGGCTACTGTTGTGAAGAAGTTTTTGAGATCCGTCCCCTTGAAGTTCGTCCAAATTGCTTCGACGATAGAGCAATTTGGAGACTTCACGACGATGACCGTGGAGGAGGTCGTCGGTCGACTAAAGACCTACGAAGAGCGCGTTGGTGGGACTACTAACAAAGAAGAGGATAGACTCCTCTTGATGATGAAGGAGTTGATGGCTCGTGATAAGAAGCTCTCGTATGGTGCAGGACGCCAAACCGGCGGCCGAAGAGGCCGTGGTCGCGGACGAGGGCGTGGCGAACAACAACGCAACAACGACCGTCGAGAAGGTCAAGATCGTGACGAAGGTGGTAAATATAAAACACAAGTCGAGTGTTTTTATTGCCACAAAATGGGCCATTATGCTGCAAAATGTCGTTTGAAGAAGAAAAACGAAGAAAGAGCGCACATGGCCGAGGCATTTGAAGACAATGAACCGGCTCTTCTAATGGCGGAAAGCGAAGAAGTACAATCATCTCTGGTATGCTCGAACCTTCTTTTAAATGAAGAAAATGTACAACCAAGTATTTTTTCCAGTGACTTGGAGAAATCATGTTGGTACCTTGATACGGGAGCTAGCAACCACATGACGGGGTGCAAAAATTTTTTCTCCGATCTAGACGAAACAGTGAAAGGGAAGGTGAAGTTCGGCGATGGCTCTTCAGTGGAGATCTGTGGTCGGGGTGCAGTCTTCTTCAAAGACCAAAAACAGACGCACAAAGTCTTCACCAACGTCTACTATATCCCGAAACTCCGTACCAATATTGCGAGTTTGGGACAGTTGGAGGAGAACGGATGCAAGATCGTCATGGAGGACGGATTCTTGTGTTTGTTCGATTGAGAGAGGCGACTCTTGGCGAAGGTGGAGAGGTCCAAGAATCGACTTTATATTCTCAACATGAAGACGGACGCTCCGGTGGCTCTGCTAGCAGAAAAGTACAAAGATGAGGCGTGGCTGTGGCACGCTAGATGGGGACATCTCAACTTTCGAGCACTTCATGATATGGGGCGACTCAAGATGGTGGAGGGGATGCCCTCTATTGAGCACTCACAAGAGCTTTGTGATGGGTGCTTGGTGGCAAAGCAAAGACGATTATCATTCCCGAAGGCTGCAACGGGCCGTGCATCGACCTCTCTTCAATTGGTGCATGGGGATCTTTGTGGACCCATCAATCCTGCCACCCCGGGAGGTAAACAATATTTCTTCTTGCTAGTAGACGATTACAGCAGGTTTATATGGGTGGAGTTATTAAAGTCCAAGGACGAGGCCTTGGATGCTTTCAAAAGACTAAAAGCAAAAGCGGAGATGGAGACGGAACTCAAAGTGAAGGGATTCCGTAGCGATCGAGGTGGAGAGTTCACATCCAAGGCGTTCAACGCCTACTGTGAGGAAGTCGGGATCAAATGATTCCTCACAGCCCCTTATTCTCCACAGCAGAACGGCGTGGTGGAGCGCCGCAATCAAACTGTCATGGGGACTGTTCGGAGCCTTCTAAAATGCAAGAGCATGCCTGCACGTTTTTGGGGAGAAGCAGTGGCAACCGCAGTGCATCTTCTCAACCGGACGACTACTCAAAGTGTGGTGGGAAAGACGCCTTACGAGGCAATTTACGGAAGGAAACCGAAAGTACACCATTTTCGCACTTTCGGTTGCCTTGCGTATGCAAAAACAACGAAGCCAAATCTCGCGAAGCTAGCGGATAGAAGCACGCGGATGGTGTTTATCGGCTATGAGACGGGCTCTAAATCCTATCGATTGTTCAATCCATCAACCGGGAAGCTAGTAATCAGCCGGGACGTTGTCTTTCACGAAGAAGCGAAGTGGGATTGGGAAGAAAAAATTAGAGATGAGCTCTCTGTCTCAAATCAAATTCTGCCAACGGCAGAAGGAGCAGCAACTCCTCACGCTACGGACGCACCCCCCGCCCTCCCTCCTGGCGACGGGTTGGCCACCCCCACCACGGCCCAGCAACCCCTCACCGCGGCCGCAGCTCCCTCCTCTGTAGACGTGGCTCCCGAGGCGAGTTCGAAGTCCAGTTTTGAAGAATCTCCTCTAGTGCACGACAACTCCCCAACTACACCACCGACTTCCTCTATGGGCTCTTTGTTTTCATCAAAGAGCGGGTCCTCTTCAACTGTGAGCAGACCAATTTGGTTCCGGTCACTTGAGGAGGTCTACGGCGAGACCGAAGAAATAGACTTGCAGCAGGAAGAGGCTGGGCTTTGCCTCTTTGCAGCAGAGGAGCCAGCAACGTTCGAGGAGGCCAAAGACGATCCAAGCTGGAGAAGAGCTATGGAGGAGGAGTTAGCCTCGATCCGGGATAATGATACTTGGGAAATCACCAATCTCCCAAGTGGTCAAAAATCCATCGGATTGAAGTGGGTATTCAAGACGAAGCAAGATCCGGATGGCAATATTTTGAAGCATAAAGCTTGGCTCGTGGCGAAGGGCTATGTGCAGAGACAAGGGGTTGACTTCAACGAGGTGTTTGCACCGGTGGCGAGATTAGAAACCGTCCGACTACTCATTGCTTTAGCAGCAGAGGAGGGATGGGACATCCATCACATGGATGTCAAATCGACGTTCTTGAATGGCGATCTGGAAGAGGAGGTATATGTCTCTCAACCCCCAGGTTTTGGCATTACTGGACAAGAGCACAAGGTGTTGAAGCTCAAGAAGGCATTGTATGGTCTTCGACAAGCCCCGCGGGCTTGGAATTTCAAGCTCGATCAGAGCCTATCCTCATTAGGCTTTAAAAGAAGTTCGACTGAACACGCCGTCTACAAGAAAGTTGTGGGGAACTCCAACCAGCTGGTTGGAGTCTATGTTGATGATCTCATTATCACCGGGTCAAGCAGCGTGGAAGTTGAAAAGTTCAAAACTCAGATTAAGGAGCTCTTCAGCATGAGCGATCTTGGATTGCTTACCTACTACTTGGGGATAGAGGTATCCCAAACACCTCAGGTAATTACCCTTTGTCAGTCTTCGTATACATTAAAAATTCTTCAGAAGTATGGGATGGAAGACTGCAACCCTAGTCAAGGTCCGATAGAACCAAGGCTCAAGTTGAGCAAGACAGGCGATTATCCTTTGGTGGACCCTACGGAGTATAGGAGCGCAATAGGATGCTTGAGATACTTGGTGAATACGCATCCGAATATTGCATATGCCGTAGGGATAACAAGCAGGTTCATGGAGAAGCCTAACACCCAGCATCTTGCGGTGGTAAAGCATATCTTGCGGTATTTAAAGGGCACAAGCCGGTTTGGACTTTGCTATGAGAGGAATGCTCGTGGAGGACAAAAGCTAATTGGCTACTACGACAGTGATCATGGAGGGAGTGTTGATGACAGGAAGAGTACTACGGGAGTTGCGTACTTCCTAGGTCGGAACATCATCACTTGGATGTCGCAGAAGCAACGGGTTGTAGCCTTATCTTCTTGCGAGGCCGAATACATATCAGCTTTGATTGCGGCACAGCAAGGAGTATAGTTACTCAACCTACTTGATGATATTCGGAAGTGGATTAGGTGCAAGGCAACTCTTATGATTGACAATAAGTCAGCCATTGCACCAACAAAGAACCCCGTGTATCATGATCGTTCAAAGCATATTGATACTCGCTACCATTACATTATGGACTGCGTGGAGCGTGGGATGATCGAGGTCGAATATGTGCACACTAACGACCAACTTGCTGACATACTCACCAAAGCACTTGCAAGGAACAAGTTCGTTGAAATGCGGGAGCGACTTCGAGTGCGGGATGTGAAAGACAAACTAATTAGGGGTTGATTGTTAATAATTAGTTGTCAATTAGTTGTCATTTTCCTTTCTTAGTTTTTGGTAAGTCATTAAAGTCCTTAGTGATCTTTCCTTTCTTTAGAATTTTGTATCTGGTCTTTATTCTAGCACTTTGTATTCCTATTAATATGGGATCTCTGCTTTGAGAAAAAAAAGAACAAAAAATTAGTCTTCTTCCAATATACACTTGTGCGGTGTCTTTAGAGAATTCTAACAACCGACACGTCAAGCAGCGCTCCCACCCTATTCCAGACCTCTCTACGCTAACTTTCCCTCCGAGAAAATATGTTCCAGAGATTCAACATCCGCCTGTGTACAACATAGGCAACGAGAAGCAATAGATAAACCCATACCTCTTAGCGCCTCGTCGGACGGTAGCTTATCTAGCACCGCCCGCCAGAGGAGGATCCTCCACTTCATCGGGTAGAGACTATCCGACGCCGCCGCCATCGTAAGTAACACCTGATGCTTCTGCCTAACCAGCTTCCAAGCTGACTTCAAAGAGAACCTACCCGCCACCCCGACCGACCACTCCAGGGAGTCCGACAGCTGAGTAACCACATACATGCTGTCCAAAATAGCCCGACAGGCCGCCTCTCCAAACCAGTGACCAACGGCCCCTCTCTGGTCTTCCACACATCACGAATGTGCACTAGCGGGCAGGTGGCGACCGGCAGCATACGCCCTGCGCCCATCTAGTTCTCGTATTTAATGTCGCCATCTTTGTCTCCCACCGCAAGCGAATATACCCTTCCCCAAGATCCTTTCCACGTAATAGCCACCTCCAAACCTGAGAAGCCTTAGAGTTGGCAGTAGCCTCCACCGGGTGGCGCCTCGTGAAGTACCTCTCTTTGAGATAGCTTCTCCACAGAGGATTTTGATTCTTGTGCTTCAACCAAAGCTTCAAGCATCGATGACCTCTGACACCCTGTGCAACCCCATCCCTCCCTCCTCAACCGTTCTCGCTATGGTAGGCCAGCTAGCCCAAACTCTCTTTTCCAACCCGTCCTGTCGCCCCCAGAAGAAACTCACAAACAATTTTTCAATGATCTTAATCACCTTCTTGGGTGGGTTGCACGTCGCAAGTGTGTACATTAGAATGGCGTCAAGCACACGCTTGAGAAGGACAAGTTTACCTCCTGGGGATAGGGTGCTACTATGCCAACTTTCAATGCGACCTTTGATCTTGTCAATTAAGAGGGATAATAGTTCAACCTTTCGCCTCCCGCATGCCAAAGGGCAATCAAGATAAGTGAAAGGAGGAAACTTGTCATTAATCCCAGTCAGCTGCTGGAAAATGGTCCTGTTGTTCTTCGATGTAGAGTGATGAGACATTGCTCTTTTGCTTGTTCACTTTCTGATCCGACGATCTTTCATAGACATCAATGTGGCGCATCACCGTAGAGATCGAGTCCTTGTCCCCCGTACTAAGTATAAACATGTCGTCAGCATAAGCTAAATGGGTCACCAATGGGCAACCACTCGTCGTGAAGTATTTGTTGTATATTGGTATGTATCCCATGCTATTTAAACTCCGGCTGAACACCTCCGCCATGAATATGAAGATGGTAGTGGATAGTGGATCTTCTTGTCTCAGCCCCCTTCCAGACTTGAAGAACCCAGTAGCCACTCCATTAATAACCGGGGTAAACCAACAATTAGAAACAGACCTCCAAATCCACTCCTCTGCAAATCCAAAGGCCCGAAGCACCCATATCATGAATCTCTAGTCAACACGATCATATGCCTTCTCCATATCAAGCTTGATCGCCACGTTCTAGTGCCTATTATTGCAACCCATATAGATGACCAATTCATGGGCAAGAAGGATGTTATCCACCATCATTCAACCACGAACGAATGCGCTCTGTTCCTTAGAGACAAGCTTCGGGATCAATCTGGCCATTCTATTAGCTATAACTTTAGAGAAAAATTTATTAAATAAGTTACACATACTCAGAGGGCAGAAGTCCGCGAAAGAGGTAACGTTGGACTTCTTCGGGACAAGTACTAGTAGAGTACTAGAGACGCCTTCGGAAAGCTCAAGCCTTGGAAGAATGCCACCACAACTTGCAGAATGTCGAAACCAACCACTTCCCAGCACTTTTGGAAGAACATCCCCGTGAACCATCCGAGCCCGATGCCCCATCTTTTCTCATGCCAAACACAACATTCTTTACCTCGTCCATCATAGGCTCCACAAGGAGAAGGCCGTTATCCTCCTCCGAGATGACATGATGGATAAGCTCCAGCATAAACCTATCACTATGAGAGATCTCACTCGAACGGAGGTTAGAGAAGAATTCGATTGTTGCCACCTGAATCTCTTCCTGACCGCTCCAAGAGTGCCCATCCTCCTCCGTGATACAATGAATAAGGAGCTTCTTTTTCTGCCCCTTGACACAGGCGTGAAAAAACTTTAAGTATTTATCCCCGTCTAAATCCCATTGTAACCTATCCTTCTACCTCCAAAAACATACCTCCGTAGCTATCCGCACTTGAGAACCGCCCTAGCCGCATTCAGTTCCTCCCTCTTCAAGTGGCAAGACCCATCCCCAATTGCAGACGCAAGCCTACTCACCTTATCTTCAGCCCATCGGACCTCTTCGAAGATATCCCCCAAAGAATCCCTACTCCATCTCCCAAGCGCCTTGTGGAGACCTTTCAACCATTGTGTAACTTTGATTATAGGGTTCAACACGTTAATCACATTCTAATCCTCCCGTACTATCCCAAGGAACTCGGGGTGCTCACACCAAAAGTCGAGGAACATAAAGTGTTGGCAACTTTTCGCTTTATCAAAACTGGATGTCAACGAGAATGCGACAATAATCTGATTCTGTGTCATTGAGGTGCTCCTCCATAGTTTTGTAAGCCATGTCAGACAGAGGGAGTCGACGAAAGCCCTGTCAAGTCTATAACATTGACTCCTAGTCCCCTCTTGCTTGTTGTGCCAGGTGAACTCACTGCCCATAAAGATAAGAAGATCGATATGAGCTTGGAATATGAAATGTGAGAAATCAAACGTCGAGTCTGGGATATGTGGGCGCCCTCCGACCCGCTACTCCTTTCTGAGCACAGCATTGAAGTCCCCTTCGCAAAGCCAAAGGACCCCAGGTCTGTTGCTGCGCATCTGCAACAAGTTCTCCTACATCTCCTTTATGTACTGAATTGTATTCCCACCATGTACAATCAACAGTAGATAGTTACCATCCAGGCCTGTGTCTTCCATCATGATCGACAAGGCTTGGGTATGATCCTCCTCCATGGCGAGATTTAGGCCAGACCTTGACATGATCCAGATATCCTTCTTTCCTGCAAGGCCTTGCTCAAAGCCAAGTTTCATATGAGAGGAAAGAAATTTCTCCATAGGGAGTTTGTGTTCAATGATTGCCAAAATATGAATCTTAGGATTCTACTAAGCATCTTCACTCTGTTTAGGGTGTGCTTATTGGCCATCCTGCACATATTCTAAATAAGGATCGTACCCATTAATGGGGGAGGGGGGAGGAGTCGCTGCAACCTGTGACTAAAGTCTTCTTCTTGCTTCTTCTTTTGCCCTTCCCTTGTTTGCCAACGACTAAAGCATGAACATCCTCCGAGTGTGCCATGCAAGACCGATTATCCAGTCTTCCAATACCCACCAGATCGACGACCAACTCCATCTCGCCAATGTTCCTCTGCTCCTCTGCCTTCTGCACTCTGTTCCCTACAACCGTGATGTCCCTCACTCTATTATACCAAACTACTAAATCAGTAGCTGTTGTTTCGACTATGTGGGGGGTGGAGTGGGACAATATATCCCTTCTCCCCTGCAATCCCAGGAGCGCTCGCTCCTTGCACAACATTTTCCTCCACCTCTGAGTTATTTCTGTTTCCCTGAACTTGGACCTCACTCGTATTGCCCATTCTGCCAAAAACAATGTCTCGTTCCTTCCTGCACTCCTTGTCACCAAACAATCACTTCTCCTCTGATTTTAGTACTATGTTCCTTACAACAGCGATGTCCCCCAGTACGCACACCCCCTCCACCACAACCACAGTAGTATTTGTAGCTGTTGGCGGAGTGACACAGTCCTTGTCCCCTACCTCCCCAGGAGCTCTCATGCCTTGCACCATATTTCCCTTTGCCTCTGAATTCTTCATGTTTTCCAGCACAAGAACCTCTCTAGATTCGCCCGTGACAAAGCCTAGATCCTCCCTACTATCACTGAGGATCTCGCTATCCTTCCAGTTAGCAGGAGTAGCCTTTCCCCTACCGACAGTAGAAAGATTTACTGGCTGCCTTCCTGTCTTCCAACTACTATGGTAAGTGCAATGCCTATATCTCGATCCCCCTTACCATCAGTCTTGCTAAGTCTACACCTTTCAGCTTGGTGGCCCCTGTGTTTGTATATTGAGCAATAGTGCGACAAGTTTTCATAGATCACCTACTGCCAGTAGCTGCGGTTATTGGGAAGGGCGATCCATATCTTCTTGACCAACTTCATGCATATGTCAACTTCAGTAAAGATTGGCCCTGTTAGGATGAGCAATCGAGGAAGACATGCTATTAATGGCCAATGGAGTTCCTATGCACTCAGAGATGTTGAACATGACCAACTTGGCAAAAAATGAGGAGAGAGGTCCGAAAAATCTATCTAGACCGATGCGAGTGGTAATTTCGTGAATGGAGAGAACTCTGGATTCCACCAGATGTCACGACCCGTACCCACTGTGAGGGTACGAGAACGTAACAACGCCCAGCCTACGCCGCAGTGTCGGCGGTAGAACGCTGTTCTAGGTCATGAACTATAGCTAGCATAAAATGAATACTCTCCATAAGGAGGCCAACACAGAGGTACAACTCAATCACAATCTAAGGCAGAATGTAGCACGATGAAATAGATAAGAAATTCTCAACTGAGGTACAACAGAAAAGAAATACAAGTCTTATCATCTATAAAAATATACAAACTCTGAATCAAGAACAACAACTAAACATGAAAAGGAAAACAGGCAGCGTATGAACTCCATACGACATACACTTCCAAAAGGTAGCGTATGCAAGACACACGCTTCCTAAAAAGGTAGCGTATGCAAGACACACGCTTCCTAAAAAGGTAGCGTATGGACTCCATACTGCGCTGCGCTAAAGAGCGCGCACAGCTCAGTGACGCAAGCTAAAAAAAACTAGTGTACACTGCTCACTGTCTTCTCCAAACAGCAAGAACTCTATGGTTGCACCCCAAAACTTCAAAGGTCCATAACTTGGTCAAAACAAGTCCAAATCCAACTTTCCAAAGGTCAAAACTGGGTAGAATAAACTTCTCTACAACATGGAACCATCAAAATTTGCAAACAAAGAAGTTTGATAGATCAAAACCACCAAAATCCGAAAATAACTAATTTCTAGATCTACAAAAATTAAGACTTCAAAATGAAAAATGCCAAGTTCTAAACTCTCTTAGGATCACGAGAGGAAGATAAATGAACCATAAAAACATGGGTTCTCATGTGAAACAAGTTGTACTTGCCTACGGTTTGGTAGGTGGAGAGAGTAATGAAGAAGAAGAAGATGAGTAATGGTGAGAATGTGAGTTTATGAGGAGAGAGAAAGAGATGTAAGCTTTAAATAGAAAAGGGGGTGGTAGGTAGGAGTTGGGCCGGGTCCAATGGGGATCCAACCAAAGCCAACCCGAACCCAAATAAGCAAGACTAAGGCAGGGAATAAGAGCAGGAAATAAAATACAGAAATAAAATTGCAGAAATATAATTGCAGGAAATAAATTAATCATGAAAATTTAAAGAGCAGATTAATTGATTAACATAAAATTAAAGAAATTTAAATACAGGATAATACATGATAAATATTAAATAAATACATGATAAATACTAAATAAATACACATGAGTTGTACATGTATAAAAATATGCATTCTGGGAACGGGGAGTGACATCTCTACCCTCCTTAGAAAAATTCCGTCCTCGGAATTTCAAATCCAAGCAGGATAGAAACATCGGGGCTAAACTAATCTAAGTACAAGCAATTAAATCAAGCAATTATTTTACAATGTCCATAGCAAGTAACATATATGTAAATCCATCAATCTACGATATCAAGCGATTCTACCCATAAGGTGATAAGCATGAGGAATCAAGACAATCAGGTACACAGAAAAAGATATACCTTGTGAGTCAAACAGATGTGGATACCGTGATCGGATATCATCCTCACGTTCCCACGTTGACTCTCCCAAAGAGTGATGACCCCAAGCAACCCGGACAAGGTTAATTGTTCGGTTCTTGAGTATCTTCCCTCTTCGGTCCAAGATGGACACAGGCTGCTCCTCGTAAGACAGGTTGGTACCAATAACCAGTTCTGAATGATCGAGGATATGGCTGGGGTCCGATACATACCTTCATAATTGAGATACATGAAACACGTCATGCACCTCTCGTAACGAAGGTGGAAGGGATAAACGATAAGCAACATCGCCTACCCTATCAAGAATAGCAAATGGGCCTACGTATCGCGGACTCAACTTCCCGCGAACGCCAAATCTAATGACCCCACGGGTAGGTGAGATCCGCAAGAACACGTGGTCCCCAACAGAAAACTCTAGCGGCCTACGATGCTGGTCCGCCCAATGACGATGCCGATCTTGCGCAACTCGAAGTCGCTCTCTAATTCCTTTAATCACCTTAACCGTCTGGATAATCATTTCTGGGCCTAGCATCTTCCTTTCCCCGATATCATCCCATGCTATATTGTGCCTCAAATGGCGCCATCTGGATACTAGCATGATAATTGTTGTTGTATGAGAACTCAATTAAGTGCAGGTGGCTTTCCCAAGATCCTCCAAAATCCAGAGTGCAAGCTCGTAACATATCTTCCAAAGTCTGAATTGTCCTTTCTGATTGCCCGTCCGTCTGTGGGTGGTAAGCTGTGCTAAATCTTAACTTGGTACCCAGACTATGATGTAAGCTCTTCCAGAAATGCGATGTAAAGCGGGTATCTCGGTCTGACACAATACTGACAGGGACTCCATGTTGCCTGACTATCTGTTGCATATACAACTCTGCCAACTTTTTTGTAGATTGCCCTACTCTGAAAGGAAAAAAAAGGTGCTACTTTTGTAAGCCGATCTACTATCACCCAAATAGCATCTTTACCACTTGGTGATCTCGGTAAACCGGTCACAAAGTCCATTGTGATGTGTTCCCACTTCCATTCCGAGATAGGAAGTGGTTGCAATAATCCAGCTGGCCTCTGCTGTTCTGCCTTCACTTGCTGACATACCAAGCAACGGGAAACAAACCTAGCTATCTCCCTCTTCATCCCGTTCCACCAGAAGTGCTGCTTGATATCTTGGTACATCTTGGTCCCTCCAGGATGTATAGAATACTGGGAACTATGAGCTTCTGCCATAACTTCCTGTCTAATATCTCCACTAGGCACGTATAAGCGCGATCCAAACCTAAGTATACCATCTTCATGAATTTTCAACTCCTTTCTGTGCCCTGACTCACATTCTGCCCTAAGCTTCTGAATCCTTGGGTCTTGTGCCTGAGCTGCCTTGATCCTATCTACCAAGTCGGATTGAACTTGTAAACTCGCCAGAACTCCTATATCACTAGGAAGTATAACCTCGATGCCCATCTCCTGAAGGTCTTCTAAGATATGCTTCTGTGTTGTCAACATAAATGCGCTGCCCCTCCTGCTGAGAGCGTCTGCTACCACATTAGCCTTGCCTAGATGATACTGAAGCTCCACGTCATAATCCTTGATCAGTTCTAACCATCTTCTCTGCCTCATGTTCAGCTCCTTCTGAGTAAAGATATTCTTCAGACTTTTGTGGTCTGTGTACATGTCTACTCGGTCACCATATAAGTAATGCCTCCATAGCTTCAAAGCAAATACTACTGCTGCCAACTCCAAATCATGAGTTGGGTAATTCTTCTCGTGGTCCCGAAGCTGCCTAGATGCATATGCTATCACCTTCCCGTGCTGCATGAGGACACATCCAAGTCCTTTACCTGACGCATCACAATATACGGTAAAACCTCCGGGTCCAACTGGCAATGTAAGAATGGACGCTGATATCAACCTTTGCTTCAAATTCTCAAATGATGCCTGACATTCTGCCGACCAAACAAATGGCACATCCTTCCGGGTCAAGCGAGTCATGGGTGCTGAAAGTCTTGCAAAATCTGACACAAATCTTCTATAATATCCTGCCAATCCCAAGAAACTCCGTACATCAGCTACGGTCTTGGGTACTGGCCAACTCTCTACTGCTTCTACCTTCTTGGGATCCACTGCTACTCCAGCTCCTGATACGATATGACCCAAGAATGAAATATGGTCCATCCAGAACTCATACTTGCTGAGCTTGACATACAAGTGGTTCTCTCTCAGAACCTGTAACACTTTTCTGAGGTGGTCTTCATGCTCCTCTTCACTAGCAGAGTATACGAGAATGTCTTCAAGAAACACAACGACAAACTGGTCTAAATACGGCATAAAGATGCGGTTCATCAAATCCATGAATATTGCTGGAGCATTGGTCAAACCAAACGACATTACTAAGAATTCATAATGCCCATACTTCGACCTGAATGCTGTCTTGGGAATGTCTTCCTTTCGAACCCTCACTTGATGGTACCCTGAACGAAGATCTATCTTGGAGAAAACTCTAGCCTTGCTCAACTGATCAAATAAGTCGTCGATCCTGGGTAATGGGTACTTGTTCTTTACTGTTGCCGCGTTAAGCTTCCTGTAATCGATGCATAATCTGGATGATCCATCCTTCTTCCCCACAAGTACCACTGGTGCTGCCCATGGCGATACGCTAGCTTGGATAAACTTCTTCTCCTTCAATTCCTCTATATGTTGATATACCTTGGCCTGCTCCGAATCCGCCATTCTGTAAACCCGATCTGATATCGGTTTAGTCCCAGGTGCCAATTCTATACTGAACTCAATATCTCTAACCGGTGGTAGACCTGGAAGTTCTTCGGAAAATACGTCTAGAAATTCTTTAACTACCTTCGGAACTTGAACTTCTTCCATTGCCGTTATTACTCCCTGCTCTTGTTGAGTTGCCTCTTATCTGACTAAGGTGAATCTCTTCATGCCTGGAATATCAAAAGATACACTCCCACTACGATAATCTATTGTCGCATGACTGTCTTTCAGCCAGTCCATGCCTAAGATAACGTCGAAATTTCCAACAGGAAATTCTATCAACTGGGCGGGTAAAGAATGCCCGCAAACTACAACACTACACGCTAGAATAACTCTACTAACTCCTACGAGCCCATTACCAGTGAGTATATTCAACCTCCCTGGCAATGCCTCGAACTCCATTCCTAGCCGTGTCACAAATCGTGCAGATATAAATGAGTGCGATGCTCCCGAATCAAACAATGCTACTGCGGGATATGAGGCGACGAGAATGTTACCTGCCACAACATCTCCTGATGCTAATGCCTCTTCCAAGGACAGAGTGAATGCCTGTCCTCGACCTCCTTGCTGGTTCCCATGTTTCGGCCTAGCCTGGTGCTGCTGCTGGCCCCTTCCTTGATGATGCTGTGGTGGTCTATGCTGGTGTTGCTGCATCGGCGATCCCTGCTGCCGAAACATCTGAGCCTGCAGCATTAACGGGCGCTGTGCCAACGGTCTCACTGCTACCGCTGGTCCTCGATACTGTCCTGCCCCTGGTGCTGGCAGAGCAGGAAACTGCTGTACTGGTCCTCCTGACCTCGAATTCATGGGACATGTGGTAACC
Source organism: Iris pallida (assembly GCA_029216955.1). Lineage (NCBI taxonomy): Eukaryota > Viridiplantae > Streptophyta > Magnoliopsida > Asparagales > Iridaceae > Iris > Iris pallida. The sequence continues at coordinate 28,505 of JANAVB010013269.1, forward strand.
CGATGATCTGGATTTCTACATATCAAACACTGCCCGTTCAATGTCCGACATACATCTCTAGTGTGCCCCATCTTCCCACAATAAGTACAGCCTGCTGGGGGTTGCTGGTTCTTCCTCTGTTGCTGTTGCTGCTGCCTGGGTGGTGGTGTTGGCCCCCGTATCGCCACATCGTGGATACGAATGCCAGGGGATGGTGCTGTTATTCGGGGCACTGCTCCCCCTCCTCCTTCAATCTGACAGTGGGATCTCTTCTGACCTCCAGTCCTTGCCGCAAGCCTCTGAATGGTGATCTCATACCTGCGGGTTGCCGTCAATATTTCATCAAAAGTCTGGTAATTGTGCCCCTCTATCAATTGCAAGAGCTCAAGATGAAACCCTTGCTGGAACCTCATCGCCCTCTGGCGCTCCGTTGCTACCATCTCTGGGACAAACCTACTCAATCTGTAGAACTCCGCTGCGTACGCATCTACAGTCTTGCCAGCCTGTCTGAGGTTGATAAACCTCTGTTGTAGCTCAAACTGTGCCACAACTCCATAATACTTCGTCTTGAACCTTGCAGTAAAATCGTCCCAAGCAACAGGACGTCTGATGTCCACTTTCTCTGATTTCCACCAATCACGTGCGAGATCCTGAAGTAACAACTTCACTAGATCCACACGCTCTTCTGTCGGCACCTTAGCGGCTGTCAGAATAGCCTCATTGTCCTTAAGCCATGCATCTGCTGAGATAGCATCCTCCGTGCCCTCGAAACGACGGGGGTTGTACTTGCAAAACCGGGCTGACGCTCATGAATCTGTCCTTGCCCCTCTTTCCAATGTCGTCTGTAATCCTTGGTTGAGTAGTACATTCTGCTCTTGTAACTGAGCGTGCATGCGCTGCTGGGCTAACATCTGGTGTTGCTGAGTAGCCATCATCCCTCTCATGATCTCCAGAAGGGCTGGTGTATCCAATTCCACAGGGGTAGGTGGAACTATTGGTGGTGCTGGAACCTCCGGATACTGCGGTCCAACCGCTGGTTCTACTATCACCTCTTCCTGGATAGTCTCTTGAGTTAGTACCGGCTCTTGTTGCTGACCAACATGGTCAGGTTGTCTATGCTGCTGTCCATGTTATTGCTGTTCAGCTCTGACAGATACGGACGAGGTGCCCCTAAGAAAAGGGACAAGAGAACAATCAAATGACCGGACATGAAGGATCAATGAAGTCAAGGGATACTGGAATGTCAAGCTGGAGTTGAGAATCAACAAATCATGAGATCAAGGAGGAACATGTGTGATTGAGACATCCTATAAATCAAAACACCCCACAAGTCTGAAATCAGACCTGCATGGGCCACCACTAAAACCTTGTCACGCCCCAAAACCAGAATACTGGAGAGCGGGGGAATGACTCAGCCAGCTACGTATTACGGGTAGATGAATACCGTATAATACGATCAATGCTGTCTAAAAGACGAGGGGGTGCATACTACATAAAAGTCTCACTATGGTCACTTCACATCTATTGTCATTCAAACAAGAAACAGTAATAGAGAACATGTAAGATAAAGCAGTAAGGCGTCCCAAACGCTCTGTCAAAATGTTCTTGATATCTGGCTTTACAAAACATAGCCAGATTGATGTAGCAAAAGTATACACAATTGTTATCAGCTGCAGTCTGACTTTAATTACAATTATATAAAAGTAAGTACAAGACAATCCGACTAACATGTTGGTGCCAAACGGCTAAGTATAAAGTAAGTGACAAAACGAGCGGTGATGTTAGAAACCCACTCGAGTCCTCCTGCGATCATCCCTCTAGTGTTGACCATCTTGGAGGTAGAAGTAAGCTGGATCCTCGGGGACCGGCTCTAAATCTGGCCATGCAAAACCAGAGAGGTTAGACCTCTAATAGCAAGTACCACAAGAAAGCACGACATGAGAACTAAAACCAGTAAGTAAGAGAATATAATAATAGATCTCTGCTTTCCACTAGGATTCACATCACATCACAACACTTCGAACCAACCTCCCAACCAAACAAGGACAGAAGTTGGCCCGTCATGTCCTGACATTCTGATCATCCCAGTTAGGTAACAGAGTAGCACAGTACACAAACAAGTCAATTTAAACGGCCATTCAACTACTACAGCTTGCTACTGTGTGTTCCAAGTTATCCTGGAATAATACAATTAGGGATTCCTCAGTTCTTACTATGTGCAAGCAAGGCTAGTCTATCCAGTGAATCATGTGCGCCATGCATGAATTAGACGAGTCCTAGCAGGACGCCCGTCATCAATATACAATATACAATAATAATATAAGCAGATACTGTTTCCTGCCCGTATGGCAGGTTTACAGTATCTGTGGGAACCAGCCGGCCCGTCGAGTACTACTTGTCCCCAAGGGGGCTGCCATGTAAGAACTCGGGAATCCATTCTCTCCATGCAATTATTATTTTATTTAACTTAATAGTCCCTACGTTGAGTGAAATCCCATACCGTGGATCATGGTCATTCAAATGAGTACTTTCGTACGGGGTACGGTATGCACAACTCTACAACGATACCAGTGCGGTTAGGTTGCAGGTCTTACATAGCGTAATACAATAATCAAATCTAACCACGGTAATCATGCCTTGACCATAAAGTACACATGCTTCTTTTGTAGAAAATAAATAAGTAAATAAATAAATAAATAAATAGATTGAAGCCTGCATGTGCATGTATGTCAATATTCGGGATCAGCCAGTCGATTACAATAGTTCATAACATGAACGTGTCTCATTCATTCAATTCAATAAGACGACTAGCCAGTCTCTTAGTTCCAACTAGGAACGCATGATCAATTTAGTCAAGATAACCATTATTATCAATGGTGACAAGGCATAAAAGTCAATTAGTATTAAATGGGGTCGAGTCTATAACTCTCAAGGTTTAATTCCAGTCAATCGGGGTATCTATGCTCAATTCACGACATATGGTACATCCCACGTAACAATCCATATTTAACAGAAATATTAACATATCATGATTTTATCAAGTTTATGCCAAAAGGCGTAAGGATATAAAATGGACGTTAAATATCTAATAAAATATCAATATACAGGACTATAGAAGATCCAGGGTAAGTAAGGTCAGCGTACGCTCAAGTCAGGCTACGCTCAAGTCAAAGAGGCAGCGGATGGGCTCCATACGACTCCTCACTATTCAAGTCAGCGTATCCAAGTCATACGCTCCCAAAAGGTAGCGTATGAACTCCATACGACTCCTGACCATTTAAGTCAGCGTATGCAAGTCATACGCTCCCCAAAGGTAGCGTATGAACTCCATACGACTCCTCACCATTCAAGTCAGCGTATGCAAGTCATACGCTCCCCAAAGGCAGCGTATGAACTCCATACGACTCCTGACCATTCAAGTCAGCATATGCAAGTCATACGCTCCCCAAAGGCAGCGTATGAACTCCATACGACATACGCTTCCAAAAGGTAGCGTATGCAAGACACACGCTTCCTAAAAAGGTAGCGTATGTAAGACACACGCTTCCTAAAAAGGTAGCGTATGGACTCCATACTGCGCTGCGCTAAAGAGCGCGCACAACTCAGTGACGCAAGCTAAAAAAACTAGTGTACACTGCTCACTGTCTTCTCCAAACAGCAAGAACTCTATGGTTGCACCCTAAAACTTCAAAGGTCCATAACTTGGTCAAAACAAGTCCAAATCCAACTTTCCAAAGGTCAAAATTGGGTAGAATAAACTTCTCTACAACATGGAACCATCAAAATTTGCAAACAAAGAAGTTTGATAGATCAAAACCACCAAAATTCGAAAATAACTAATTTCTAGATCTACAAAAATTAAGACTTCGAAATGAAAAATGCCAAGTTCTAAACTCTCTTAGGATCACGAGAGGAAGATAAATGAACCATAAAAACATGGGTTCTCATGTGGAGCAAGTTGTACTTGCCTACGGTTTGGTAGGTGGAGAGAGTAATGAAGAAGAAGAAGAGGAGTAATGGTGAGAATGTGAGTTTATGAGGAGAGAGAAAGAGATGTAAGCTTTAAATAGAAAAGGGAGTAGTAGGTGGGAGTTGGGCCGGGTCCAATGGGGATCCAACCAAAGCCAACCCGAACCCAAATAAGCAAGACTAAGGCAGGAAATAAGAGCAGGAAATAAAATACAGAAATAAAATTGCAGAAATATAATTGCAGGAAATAAATTAATCATGAAAATTTAAAGAGCAGATTAATTGATTAACATGAAATTAAAGAAATTTAAATACAGGATAATACATGATAAATATTAAATAAATACATGATAAATACTAAATAAATACACATGAGTTGTACATGTATAAAAATACGTATTCTGGGAACGGGGAGTGACAGTACTTGATGCTGACACGATTGTTATCACGGATTGGTACTATATGGATCTTCTTTTGAGATGTTATCTCTTTTGCGTTCACTAAATACATATTGTCATGTGCATTTTATTAACATATTGTATTTATTGAATACCCTTATTATTGTACACTCATTGTGCATATTGTACTCTCATTATCACATTGAGCTCTATTATACAAGCCATTGAACAAGCCATTGTACAAGCCATTGTATAAGGTAACGTAACTGAATTGGATCCTTGTGTATTGATTGGGGAGGGAGAGTAGAAATGGTTATGTGATCAATCCTATTGTATACGAAATTGTATATGTCCATTGTACACCCACGTACAAAGGAGTCCCATTTTATTGTATAACCTAACCCGTTTACATAACCATATTGTACTCTAAATCATATATTGCTTACAGTTCTTACTTATCATATATAGATATTTTCCGTTATCAAATCTTTGCTGTTTTTATATACATTCTTCTTTTAGCGTTTTCTGTACCTTACTCTATTGCATGCTTTATATTTCCTAACTTGATATGAACTGCGTGAGATGTTTTGTGCTCGCTCCTGTCCTGACTGGACCTGTTGAAAATATTACAGAGGATGAGGCCTGCGTAGACACCTACTATGGGACAGCTGTAGATGACTCTTGTGACCCAGATTCCAGTCGGATCCCCTAGCTATAGAGACTGAGGCTCCCTAGTCTAGGTTTTACTATTCTGTTATTTGAGATCTGGATTGTATATATTCTTTCATATTTAGTAGTTGAGACTTGTATTCTGGATGTTGCTGAGATGTTATCTTAGACACTTAGACTCTCTGATTGTATTTTTGTGGATTCTTTTATATCAGTATTTATCTATCTTTCTATCTTATCATTCTGCCTTAGATGTGATTGAGATTGTATATTACTATGTCACCTCCACTCGGAGTGTATATACTGTACAGGTACCTTTATATTGTTAGATGATTGACCTAGGACAGCGTTCTACCGCCGACACTGCGGCGTAGGCTGGGCGTTGTTACGTTCTCGTACCCTCATAGTGGGTGTGGATCGTGACACGTTTTTAGTGGTGGCCCATGCAGGTCGAGTTTATGTAGTGGTATTCGAACTAGAGTATCACTACAGCCTGCAGTAGGATTAGGATATTTTGAGGGTACTCAATCATACTAGGAAAAACTCTTAATCAGATTCCTTTTGTCTAAATTTACTGCTTATTGTTTTCCCTTGAATATAAACTGTCCTCCTTTGATTTTTTGCTTCATTCTCAGTAATTGCTTATTGTTTTGATCTGTCTTTATGATGTTTATGGAGACACGATCTCATCGCTCCGGTCCGGGGGATACTATCGAGAGGCTGGCCACCTCTCGTACTGTTCATCAGGGCCTCGAGACCGCAGCTCCTGTTGTGCCGACTCAGGTTGGCGTTTCTGTTACATTGGAGGTGCACCTCTGTTTGTACAAAGACTTTTTTTGTCATTTTCGATTTCTCTCAGCAGTAGCGGTTCATGCAGCATCAGCAGCAGACCAAGGGAAACCAGCAGGGCGAGCTATCGTCAGGACAGTCGAGGATGCACAGACCATTGGAGATCTTGCTGCAAGTTTCGTTCTTCTCGATTCCATTTTCGTAATTGTATTTTATAACTACCTTGAAATCCGATTCCATCTGTTCCTTGTTGATTGATTAATTTTGTAATGTTGCTCTTTTGTTATGTTTGTTTTTCTTCTGAGGAAATCATATGGGCTAGGTCACCTCAGTTATGGGATCTGGAATCTTCGATAGTCGTGTTAGCTGGCATAGTGAGGACATATAGTCAGATTTTGGGACGTATTTTTTGGGCGTGGGAATTTAAGGTTTTCGCCGTCGCATGCGGCAATGCGAAAATTTAAATACCATGAACTTAGAGGTATGTACCTTAGTCAAGGACTCTGTGATTATCGTAGCCTTGCTCACTAGCATGACGAAGACTCCGAGTAACATGATTTTGGACAGCCGCATATGATTATCAGATTGTATCTTGAAGGTTTTTGAACATCATACCCTTCTGTTGTTGTAAATAACTTAGGAGTAGGGATATTTAGTTTGTAGAGTTATTCATAGGTAGTTCCTTCATAGTATAATGATATGATGACTTGTAGAGTGTCTGTACCCTAGAGGTGATAGTTAGCATTGGTGTTAGAATAGTAACCCATTGCAGATAATTCTTCTGTTATTTATAATACCTACCAGTTTCCATAGAGGATGTTAGTCTGCTCTGCAGTCTTAATGATTGATATTATTTTTCCTTGTCCTTTCCAGTAAGGCACCCATGACCAGAGCCTGTCCTTGAGTATAGTTGTAGTTCACCTAAGACTGAGAGGTCTATATATAGATAGATTGCAGATGATATTAGCATATGGGATATGGGTTGGTTGGTATATATAGGCCATTGTTGTATAGGATTATAGACATGTTGTTTAGCCTATATTTGGTTCAGTTTCCTATTTTAGTTAAGATCTCCTTGTGATGAGTTCAGGCATGATAGGTCAACCTTTATAGGCAGTGTGCAGACCCTTCACTAGATGTCCTGACCTTTGTTTATAAATTCAGTCTCCTGGGCATCATTTTCTTTTGCCTATATTGATGTTTCAGACCATTCATCCTTAGCCTAATTTCTGAGCATTTGTTTAGTTCCTTATAAGTTTAGTCTACTTTAACCCTTGATGATCAGTTATATATGTATGGATATATAGACGATATACTTAGGTTATATGTAATGGGTTGTTGTTCTTGAGCTTATGTATATATGGTATTTGGGATTTGTGTGCTTAGATTTTGGGTATTTAGTTATGGGTGACTTGATAAGATTGGAAAGTTAAGAGTTAGTCTATTATAGAGTTTTTCTTTTGCTAATCTCTAGTTGTCAACACCTAGATAGCTAGCATAGGTAAAATCCTAAGAAGTTGACCAGTTGATGACCAAGTACTTGGATGTTGAGAAATTGACTAATGATTGATCCTTGACTATGTTTGACCTAGAAGGGGGTGCGATCATCTTAATTTCGAGGACAAAATTTTTATAAGGTGGGTAGGATTGTAACACCCAGTTTTCCAAATGAGGGTAATTTTAAAATTTTGTAATTATAATTATTATTTATTGATAATTATTTCATATTATGATTTTTGGTGATTTTTAATCATTTTTAAACTATTAAAATTATGACTTGTGATTTTGACATTTTACTATTGTTTGGTTTTAATTTCGAGGAACTTGTCACCCCCAGTTTTCAGGAACAGGGGTATTTTTGTCATTTTGTATTTTTGAAATATTTTTGAAATTTATTTTATTATTTATGATATTGTTTTGGGGTTATTTGAGTCGGGTTCGAATTTTAGCTCAATCCGACTTAAAACGGGGACCCGGGGTAGTTTTGACCCTAGTGGACCCACACACTAGTTAGCCATGGCCCACATGTTAGTTATTTTAGTTAGTGACTAGGCTAATTTATTTTGGTTAAGATTATTTGGATTAGTGTTTTAGGAAAGACCAAACTAGCCCCGACTTAACCCCTTTCCAATATATTAGCAATAGATTAGTGTAGGGGCATTTTGGACCTTACCATAATAGGACAAAAAGCTCATTATGGCCGGCCACCTCTAGAGGGGATAGGCACAAGCCCCTTTGATATTTTCTATTCCTTTCCATCTCATTTTCTCTCTCTTGTTCTTCCCCAAATTTTAGAGAGCAATCCCTAGAAATTTCTCCACCAAATCCTTCCATTTTTTCACCCAATCTTCTTTCTTCCTTCTCCATTCAAGCCAAGGAGGGAGCTACCCAAGTTTGGGAGGAGTCGGAGCTCGTTCGTGTCCATTCGGGGTTCCTACGTGTCGGTGGCGCATCGGAAAGCTTTTTCTTCGATTCGATCTACCGGGAGGTATAAATCCCTTCCTCTTTCTCATTCTTCTCATGCATTAGGTTGATTTTGACCCATAGGAATGACCCCCATGGTTTTGTGTCCATTCGTGTCCATTTCGTGTCCATTTGGACACTTGTAGAGGTGTCCTATGTGTAGGATCGTGTCCTAATAGGAAAACTCCTATTTGGACACATGTGGGATTATTGTGTATTGATTTATTGTTGTTCTAACATTTAATTCCAGATTTTACATGCGTTTAGGAATGAGCTTTCCTATGTATCATATAGTATCATAATTATCATAATTTCTAATATCTATATATGTATATATAAATATATATATATATATATATATATATATATATATATATATATATATATATATATATATATATATATATATATATATATATATATATATATATAGAATAATATATATATATATATATGGTGGTATATATATATATATATATATATATATATATATATATAAAAAAAATATATATATATATATATATATATATATATATATATATATATTATGGCTTGTATATATATAGATATATTATTGTGTGTGTGGTGTGATACTTTGTGTTTGGTTGTGGGATATAGTGGTCGGCCAAGTAGTGGAGTGTGTGTGTGTTTGTGCTAGTTTAGAGTGTGTGTATGTGAGGTGTTTGAGTGTATGTTTGTGAGAAGATTAGAGAGGGAAATGTGAGTAGTGAGAGGAGTTGAAAAGGGGGGGAACAACAATCCTTTACTGCCATGTTAACAGCCACATTTCAGTCCCCCTTTGCTCCATATTACTGTCCTATATGATAGTCCCTATAGCCCCTTGCTGTCATGTGTTGACTGTCCACATAACATGCCCATAGTTTCCCATGGTTCAGTCCTTAGCAAGCCAACATTTCAGCCTTGCATAGCAGTCTAAACCAGTCCTCAAACCACCCAGTCCAGCCCCTTCACCTGTCCAAAACAGCCCCCTACAAGACCCCCTTGACAGCCCAACAAAGACCCTTAAACCTGTCCAACAAAGACACTCCAATATCAGTCCTAAAACCATCTATAGCAGTCCCTTAACTGTCCTATGAGGCTGTCCCCAACTGTCCCAGTTAGTTGTCCTAATATGCACCACATATGGCTGTCCCATAGGTGTCCAATTTCACCACATTCCTGCCCATTGACAGTCCCAAGTATAATCCCATCTAGGACAGGTTTTAGCCCCATTTCAGTCCCTTTAACACCCTGTTAACAGCCCTACATTGCTGTCCTAAACCAGTCCCCTAAACCACCACATAGTGTCCCAAAGCAGTCCCTTGGACTGTCACCAACAGGCCTTAAATCAGCCATAAGCAACCCCAAAACAGGCCCTTGTACAGTCCCTATATCTGTCCACAAAATAGTCCATGTTAACACCACATTAGCCCCTTTCTAACCCCATGTTGACAGCCCTAAACCAGTCCTTGTTAACCTCCACAAACCTGTCCCATAGCACCCTAAAACCTGTCCTTAAACCCCCTATACCAGCCCCTAACCAGCCCTGATCAGTCCATTAAATTTCCAGCATCAAGACAGTCCCATACTTCATTCATACAGTCCAATTTACCTTCAATAACAGTCCTCATTTTCAATACCATTTCAGCATCATAACTGTCCATATAATCCATCATATTCAGTCCACTATTTTACTATTTCACAACCCACATAACACCCATACATATCTGTCCACAATCACTCTATTCCACCAATACATTTCAGTCCTACTTGACAGTGAAATAAGTCCCAGGTTTCTAATGTAACTTCAGTCCATGTATATGTGCAGTCCACATTCCCTACTTTATACCATTCATTACCATATCCTCCATGCCTTCATGTTGTATGTGTGAGTGAGTTAGTGAGTGAGTGTTAGTGTATGGGTGGTTAGCTAGTAATTAGAAGTTAGGATAAGGTATTATTAGGCTATGTTAGTAAGGTGAGGTTGGGATAACCAACATGTATCATAGATGGGTTAGATGAGCTAGGAACTAGGATTTTATGGTTGGTAATGTTAGTATAGGATAGTATCTAGCTATCCTAGGAAACCTAGGTTAGTATTCCAAGGTTAGAGTGGTATGTGCAAGGTATCGGGATTACCATGGTAAGGGTAATGTAGGTAATACCTAGAACCTAAGGTATTTGGGTTTAGAGTTTAAGACATGGTTAGAACTTGGTTCCCTTGGTTGGTAATGATCAAATGTAGTGCTCCTAGACTAGTTTTGACGTCGGTTGACCATTTTGACCAAAAGTCAACAAAAGTCAACCGAGAGTCAAACTTAGCCTTTAAGCGACTAGATTTGACCGAAACCAAACCAGAGTTGACCAGTTGACTAAAAGTCAATAGTTGGTCAACATTTGACTTGCTTGACCCAGGGTTGACTCAGTGTTGACCAAAGTTGACCAGAGTTGACTTTTTTTGACCAAAAGTCAAATGTAAGTCAACCTTTGACCCCGTTTGACCTAGTTTGACTTGGATTGACTCCCAGTGACCTGGTATGATCCAGTATGACCTAGTATGACTTAGGTTTGACCTAGATTGACCTAGATTCATTTAGAATGCATTGTAGTGCATCTTATTATCATTTTAGACTCATAGTGACTTGTACTGTTCTATAGGAGACAATCACCACTCCTCGGACAGTATATTCTCTTCAGACACTCAGGATATCAGGCGAGTACATTCTCTGACCGTTTTATACTTGTCTGATTTATATTCTTGCTCTAGATTACTGTACTTGATGCTGACACGATTATTATCACGGATTGGTACTATATGGATCTTCTTTTGAGATGTTATCTCCTTTGTGTTCACTAAATACATATTGTGATGTGCGTTTCACTAACATATTGTATTTATTGAATACCCTTATCATTGTACACTCATTGTGCATATTGTACTCTCATTATCACATTGAGCTCTATTGTACAAGCCATTGTACAAGCCATTGTACAAGCCATTGTATAAGGTAACGTAACTGAATTGGATCCTTGTGTATTGATTGGGGAGGAAGAGTAGAAATGGTTATGTGATCAATCCTATTATATAAGAAATTGTATATGTCCATTATACGCCCACGTACAAAGGAGTCCCAATTTATTGTATAATCTAACCCGTTTACATAACCATATTGTACTCCAAATCACATATTGCTTACAGTTATTACTTATCATATATAGATATTTCCCGTTATCAAATCTCTGTTGTTTTCATATACATTCTTCTTTCAGCGTTTCCTGTACCTTACTCTATTGCATGCTTTATATTTCCTAACTTGATATGAACTGCGTGAGATGTTTTGTGCTCACTCCTGTCCTGACTGGACCTGTTGAAAATATTACAAAGGATAAGGATGAGGCCTGCGTAGATACCTACTATGGGACAGCTGTAGATGACTCTTGTGACCCAGATTCTAGTCGGATCCCCTAGCTATAGAGACTGAGGCTCCCTAGTCTAGGTTTTACTATTCTGTCATTTGAGATCTGGATTGCATATATTCTTTCATATTCAGTAGTTGAGACTTATATTCTGGATGTTGCTGAGATGTTATTTTAGACACTTAGATTCTCTGATTGTATTTTTGTGGATTCTTTCATCTCAGTATTTATCTATCTTTCTATCTTATCATTCTGCCTTAGATGTGATTGAGACTGTATATTGCTATGTCACCTCCACTCGGAGTGTATATACTGTACAGGTACCTTTATATTGTTAGATGATTGACCTAGGACAGCGTTCTACCGCCGAAATACGACGTAGGCTGGGCGTTGTTACGTTCTCGTACCCTCACAGTGGGTGCGGGTCGTGACACGTGTCTCGATATAAGAGCTACTTGGACGACTACTGAGAACTACTACTGCTACCGTTCAAGACGTGAAGCCGTTTTGCCATTAAATATGTATTTCCTTTATCAATGTAATTTTTACAATTTGTTGAGTCTAGGAATACAATGTACACTGAGTCGTATTGGCAAATAGGCTACCCCAAAATGTTTTTAAAATATCCTTTATTTTGATAATAGCCCATTTACAAAAAGCTCCTAACTGCTTAACTTTTCAAAAAGCCCAAAATCCAATTTACAAAACCCTAAAAATCAACTCTGGACACCAAGAGAATTTGGACCGAGTTCGGCCCGAATTCGCCCCGAGTTCGGTTGGTGGCTCGTTGTATTTTGAACTTGGTCTCCCCGCAGTTACGGAAGCAACGGCTATTTGCCGAGATTCTCTCAAAGAATTCTGCCCAAATTTTGTCTTTGAAAAACCTATAAATTGAGAAGAATTTTTATTATTCCAACACACCTCTCCCTTCTCTTCTCTCTAAGCCTACTACGGTATTCCAAAGTATTCTGAGCTTTTTATTTTTAAATTCCAAGCCAGTTACAATCCTCTAGTCAATTTGCCAGTACAGTACGGTCTAAAAGATTCAGAGTGGTTGTAAACAGAGGCTTGATTGAAGAAAGATACTTCACAATTGAAGTTGGCCGAGTACTTCGGATCAAATCTCGTGTGTAGAAGTTGTAAGAACTTTGCATGAAAACTTGCGACGTTTTTCCATAGTGGATTTCAACTGGAAGCCAGATTTCTTCCGACTGGACTAGTCCTCATAAGAGGAAAATCGGTATACATCCTTGTGTTTGCGTTTTCTCTCTGCTCTCTACTTTTGAATTTATATATCTGTGATATATTCTGTGATCTTGCTGCTAATAATTTTTTATAGTTAATTTTCTACTGCCTACTCTATTCACCCCCCTAGAGTATAGCGCTTTACATTTCGTTCCTACAGAGCCATCCTCTGTAATGATGAACTCATCCACTAGTCCAGTCCACACCTGAGCTTTGATCTGCCTCAGAATCTCGTCCTTATACTGAGTCTCTTGGATTTTGTCCATTAAACTAGACTAGATCTACATGCCCATCATCTGACCATCTATCCCTGGAATAACCACTTCTATGCCCAAACTCTCCAAGTCTTCTAGTAGATGTCGATCCATTGTCAGAAACATAGCCATAGGATATCTACTCAATGCATCGACAACCACTTGGCCTTCCTGGGATGATACCGCAAATTAATATCAGAATCATTCATCAACTCCAGCCATCTTCGATGCCTCATATTCAATTCTTTCTGGGTGAATACATACTTCAAACTCTTATGATTTGTGAAAATTTCAACCCTCTCTCCATATAAGTAATGCTTCCACAGGTTCAAGGCAAAGATTATTGTTGTCAATTCTAGGTCATAAGTAGGATAGTTCTTCTCATGTGGTCTTTGCTGCTTGGACGCATATGGTATTACCTTCTTTTCTACTCCAGAACACATCCTAATCCCTTGTCCGAAGCATCATTGTAAATAGCAAAGCCTCCCGATCTAGATGGCATCGTCAGAACAGGAGCTGTAGTTAATCTCTTCTTCAACTCATCAAATGTAGCTTGGCATTCTTCAGTCCATACAAATTCTTCGTTCTTCCGAGTAAGCTCCGTTATGGGTTCTGTAATTCGAGTAAAATCTTTCACAAACTTTCTGTAGTAACCAGCCAAACCCAAGAAACTTTTAACTTCTGCAACAGATGTTTGAGTAGGCCATGATTCAACGGCCACAACCTTCTTTGGATCCACTGTTATTCCCTCTCCAATCACAACATGCCCCAGAAACTCCACTTTATCTAGGAGAAACTCGCATTTTGAGAATTTTTCATACAACTTCTCCTTCCTCAAAGTCTCCAACACTATCCTTAAATGCTCTTCATGTTCTTCCGGGGTCTTCGAATATATGAGGATATCATCTATAAACACTACTACAAACTTGTCAAGGTATTGGTGAAATACCTTATCCATCAAGTTCATAAAAATAGCTGGAGCATTCGTCAATCCAAACGGCATCACCTTATATATATATATATATATATATATATATATATAATATATATATATATATATATATATATATATATATATATATATATATATATATATATATATGATTGTTTACTTATTTGATATTCTTTATCATGATTGAAAGTCCGTAGGGACTCTTGATTGCAACGAATTTTCATGAATGCTTGTTTCGGCTAGCCATGGTTACATGCATTGTCATGACACGATTACACGATTAGATTTCTCACCATTACATTTTCAGTAATTATGATTGTGATAACCCTAATTAGTTAATATTAACAAATCTTAGGTCATGTTTGACCGTGATTGAATGGTTGTCTACTTTAATTCCATCGCATGTTATTGCCTATTTAATTTCATGTTGTTCATGTTCTCGAGAAGTGCATTAGTATCATACTGACTCGACATTTTATACTCAATTGTTTATTGTTGCTTAATTTTCAGAGTTATACTTAAACATGTAGATCGTTGTGGGCTATTTTTGATCTTTTTATTGTTTGATGTAGAGGCTGGTCACTTCTTTGTCGATGGCCTATGGATCTTCGTCTAGTCCATGGTTTGTTGTGTTTTGCTTTGTGTTATTTTTTCCCTACCTTAGAGAGCATCTCTTATGGTACTTGTTATTAGGAGTTGATCCCTCTGATTTTACTTGGCCAGATCTCATAGAGGAGATTAAGGATTAGCAACTCACTCAATTGCACGTACCAGGAGGATGACAACCCTAGAGTTGAGTGGGTTTCTCTTCTTTACCCTCTCATTGATATGTTCTTCTGGGTGTTTAGTCAATGACGTCTCCAATGAGGATTTCTAAATTAAGTTTTTATCCTACTTGTCATTGTACTTTAAGGAAATTTATATCCTAGTTGGTACAGTTTCTATATAGAAATTACACACACGGACAAATACTCTCCAATGATTTTTCATTTATATCCTACGTGGCAAAAAATAAAAGGATCGATTTAATGATGTAGGATCCAATATTAATTGTTATGAGAGATAAAAAAAATTTATATAAGAGTTTCTGCATGTAGAAATTCTCATAAAAATTCTCCATCCTATCCCACTCTCGTATGATAAAAATTGTTATAGAAATTTTCATTGGAAGTTATTCTTTTCTAAAGAGAATTTGTACCATAGAAATAGGAAGGTAGAAACCCACATTGGAGATGGTCTTAGAGCTAAGAGTAAGAGGGTCTATGCCTTGTGGAGTGTGCCTTGCTTTTGCTGCAAACACAGCATGTGTGATCTTATACAAGGACCCAGCATCTTCGACCCTCTCATCTAGTGTTTATAAGTTTTGAAGCTTCCTTGTATCATTGTGACAAAAGGAACATGGAAGAGAGCAACACGAAATAATATAGAGTTAAATGCACAAATGGTCCTGAGGAATGTGTCGTGTTCGTCGTTTTAGCGATTGAACCTTTTTGGTTAATTTTGTCCCTAAATTTTGCATTTTGGATTAAAAAAGTGTGAATTAAATTTCGTTAGTACTTTTGGATGAAAACCGTTAAAATTTTCTAACGTGGCTTATTTTTTCAGGTTATTTATGTCCTAACCGCTCGAGCGGATCAACGTCAACTACAAAGAGGCCATTTGCGGCCGCTTCGTACCCCCACACAATTCTTATGGACCTCGAGTCTGGCACTATGGACCAATGGAACCTAGTTAAGGCATTCTTTTAATAATTTTCAACCAAAATGCCTACGGAATCTACTTGAAAGATTCTTTAAACAAAAATACAAAACTATGGTATCAAATTAACCCAAAAAATCCAATCACCAAAAACAGGGAGCACGACATTTCTCAAACACCATTTGGACAATTAACTCAATAATATAACAAGATCTTGTTATACACGCACCTTGCTGTACTAGGACGCACGTCCTGTCTTGTATTTGACTGTAGGCCCCCAAGGACCTTGGTGCTCATGTCTACTTTTTTCTGTCTTCAACAACTATGCCTAGTTCAATTTCTAAGGGTCTGCTAGAAACTGACATTGATTCATTTGAGAGGTTGAAGACAGGGCAACTTCTCATGGAAGGAGGAAAAGATGTACGTGGACGATACATCTAAACATTTGGTTGGGACAAAGGATTTGTTGGCTGATGTTATCAGGTACGAAGGACGCCACCACAATAGCAAAACAAGAAACTGATCAACTACAACAGAGAGAAACTGGTATTTAAGTGAACACAAATGAGAGACTTCAATAAGAAGAGGAAAAAAAAAAAAGCAGCATCATCTGTACACAAACAAATGGTTCTTTCTTGGTAACTCGTACAATGCAAGATTGTTTGGTATTGAGAACTAATGCAAGATATGGTTCATGATCCTATTAATTGAAATGGAGATTATCGAAATCCTCTGGTAGCTTGAAAGTATCTGCTGCACCAAACTTCCTCTTCTCTTCAGTGTCATCTACGGATTCATCGCTGCTGCTTGAATCTTCATCATGGTGGCTGACGGCTGAGGGTAAAGATTGATCATGGATGCTTTTAGATATGCAGTTCTGGGTTGCAAGCATGTTGACTTGGCCGAGATGGGAAATCTCGACCACAACTTTGTCATCATCAACAGGGAGAGGCTGCTTCCAAGGCTCTCCATCAAGCCTCATGAATGTATGGTCCATCGCACCCTTGTGGAACTTGAAGCGAACACCATGCGCCTGTACATTAGGACAATAGATTTCAGGATCTGATTAGCGCATAGATTCCGTCACAGTGCACTATATGAGAGAGGGCAATTGAAAGCATTGTGAATTGTTTCAGTTGCTAACAATACGGACGAGAACATACTACAACAACAACAACAAAGCCTCCTATCCCAGACTTTTGGGGTCGGCTGTTTGAATCCTCTTCTTCCATTTGGCTCTGTGTAAAGCTACAAAATCGATATCTTTTTTTTAAAATTCAAACCATATTGATATAGACCAACCTCTACTCCTGGCAGCTCCACTAACTACTATATTATTGTTCCTTCTTACGGTAGTATTATTTGTCTGCGTTGCATGTCCAAACCATCTAAGTCAATTTTCTCTTGTCCTCGACTATCCAAAAAAAAATGTTATGTAGAAATAATGTGAACTGAAGTAAAAATATGTTTCGCTGTCATGTTGGCAGCCACTCTTGTGATTCAACCATTCTCCTAGAACCGTTATTATTCAGAAATCTGATACAAAGTTGACCAGGTTTATGTACACAAACTATTGTTGATTATTACACGTTAAGGAACCGCTATTTTTTTTAATTAAAGAGAAATAAAGTTCTTGTAGATTTTACCAAGGAGTATCAGAACATTCAAAAGCCATTTGGTGGTATAGTTGGATACATCTAGAGGTATCGTAAAGCAAATGCAATTGAAGATAATATACATTTCTTCTTTAAAAGCTTCTCCATGAGTTAAAGTATCTGAGAATTGGTGATCTCGTGGAACAAAAAGTTTGTCTGAAGGTTAAGATAAGATACAAGGATGGTTGGAGAATGAAAATGACAATATAACAAATTGCATTAAATGATAGGATAAGAAATGAGTGCATCCTTGGGAAGCTGGCAGTGGTGTCAATTTTGTATAAGATGAGGGTCTAGCTATGTTGCACAAACACGGATACGATACGGTAAGGACACGGCAACATGGGCACGACACTATTTTGGTATGTCCTACTTTATTTTGGAGTGTCCAGGTTGCGTCTGATAAATGTTCAACATGACATGTCTAGCATTTTTTTAGTGTTCGTGTTTCCTAGGGTTTTGGAGATGTGCAATAAAGACTACTAAAAGAGAATTAAAGATGTAAGAAGTATGTTTCCTAGGAACGTATATCTTGTAACTGTAAATTAAATGACATGTACAGCGTTTTTTGGGGTGTTCGTGTTTCATAGGGGATTGGAGATGTTCTCAACTATGTACTGTTGACATGTTATCATTTAATTTACATTTACAAGATATATGTTCCTAGGAAACATACTTCTTATTGTTGACACTACTAAAAGAGAATTAAAGATGTAAGAAGTATGTTCCTCTAACCTGTGCAAGCCGAGTCCCATGTCCTTTGGGAGAAAGCAGCAGCAACCCATGCCAAGCATCTACAAAACCCACTATTTCAATCCGTCCATCATCAACAAATGGTGCTGTTAAATCCCTCTGCAGATGTGAACCCATTATGTAAATTTATCTGAAATTCCCTTTTACTTCACAAGCAGTTGAAATATCAGATGTAATGCTTTATCAGGAGAGAAAACTCACATCTCTCTCCTTCCTTGTACTAGGTGTTCCCCATGGATTCAGTCCTCCCGAAAAGCTAGGCAAGTTAAGGCAAATAATTGACCTAATGCTGCATCACCACCAACACCAAATTGAATTAGTTGAGACCATAAAAATGATTTAAGCAAAGTTGTTTGCTTTATAAAGTTAAATTTATTCTCTCAATTCAGTCGGACAAGTAAAAGTATATAGGCGGGATATAGTCATCAACACTTTAGTGATGACTTATCAAGAGAAATAACTGAGTTACAGGTACTTCAGAAATGGTCTAAAAGTTTTGAAATAGCAGCAACAATACAATTAGACAATTAACATTGCCACTGCCAATTTGATAATCCACTGCCATCAAGTCCCATGGCTGGTAACAACCAATTCTTAGATATTTAGAATCCATTATAACAAGTTGGCAGGAAAATATTGTTAATAATTAATGGCAATATAAATCCTTTATAGTTGCTATAGAGTTGGGATAATTGGATACTTCATTATAGAAAAAAAAAAAGTACATATATAAAGGAGAGGATTAGCCTCCTTATTCTCTACCCGATGTGGGAGTAAACCCAATAGACTTCGCAACACCTCCCCTCAAGATGGGCGATAGATATCAATCATCCCCATCTTGTTACATAGTCTAGAAAGACTCAAGGAGCTAAGACCCTTAGTAAGACCATCTGCAACTTGTTCTTCTGAGCGAACATAATCAAGCTTCAATGTTCTGTTCTCTAGCTTCTCTTTGATGAAGAACCGATCGATCTCGATATGCTTCGTTCTGTCATGCTGAACTGGATTGTTAGCTATACTCATGCAGCTTGACTATCACTCGGAAGACGTAATGGTACTCCTCGATCCAACTTCAACTCTGTCATGAGAGCTTTTACCCACATCAACTCTGATACTCCCGGAGCCATTTCTTTATACTCTGCTTCAACGGTCGATCGTGCTACCACAGACTGTTTTTTGCTTCTCCAGGAGACTAGGTTACCTCCTACAAAGACATAGTACCCTGAGGTGGACCTTCTGTCATCCATATAGCTTGTCCAATCTGCATCGCAGTATCCCTCAACAACCAGGTGTCCATTGTTCTTGAACCATAGCCCTCTTTTAGGAGTCCCCTCCAGATATCTCAAAATGTGAAAAACTGTATCCATGTGGCCCTTCCTTGGATCATGCATGTAGCGGCTTACTACACTTACAGCAAATGAGATATCAGCACGAGTGTGCCCTAGATAAATCAGACGGCCTACTAGTCTCTGATATCTCTCACTATCAATGGGCTCTCATGTCTCTACACCCAACTTATTTCTTAGGTCAATCGGAGTGACTGTCAATCGATACTCCAGCATGCTTGTCTCTGTGAGCAAGTGTAGACATACTTTCTCTGAGAAAGGACGATCCCATATCTTCCTCGGGCCACCTCAATCCCAAGAAAATACCTCATCACTCCCAGATCCTTCACTTCAAACTCCTTGGCAAGTTTTGACTTCAGCTGCCAATCTCCTCCTCCTCGTCACCTGTGATCACTATATCATCTACATATACTACAAGTATGGTGACACGGTCTCTCGCATGCCGGAAGAAGACCGTGTGATCTGCATTGGCCTGGCTGTATCCCATGCCTGTGATAGCCTTCATGAATCTCTCAAACCAGGCTCGAGGAGATTGCTTAAATCCATACAGTGATTTCTTCAACTTGCACACCTCTGTCGACTGCTCAATGCAAAACCCCGAAGGAGTCTCCATATATCTTCCTCTTGTAGATCCCCATAAAGAAAAGCATTCTTCACATCCAATTGATACAGTTGCCACCTGTGCTTTGCTGCAAGGGAGACTAGGGTTCTCACAATGCTCGTCTTTGCTATCGGAGCAAATGTCTCATCATAGTCGATGTTGTAGGACTGAGTGAATCCCTTTGCAACCAATCTTGCCTTGTACCGCTCCACCTTCCCTTATGGCATCTCTTTTACCGTAAAGACCCATTTGCATCCAACTGATTCTTTCCTTTAGGCAATGGAACAAGTTCCAATGTCCCAGTTCCTCCTGATTGTGTGTATCCTTATCACTTTCGTCTTCCTCACTCTCACTATCTCCCCTTTATTCCCTTGGACCATCTTTTCCAATTGGGCATGGAACTGACCCGACAATCACGATCAGACTTATCTCCCCCTCACTACTAACACATCATGTGTTAGGTGTGTCATCAAATACGGAGCCTTCACCTGAACCATCGTGGCAGTATGATTCCATTTCTCTGAATGTAACATTCATGCTCACGAAGAGCCTTCGCTCCACAGAACTCCAGCAAGAATATCCCTTCTGGGTCCCTGAGTAGCCGACAAAGACGTACTTCACTGCTCAAGGGTCCAACTTTTCCACACCAGGCCTGTTGTCCTTCACAAAGCATACACACCCAAATATCTTTGGAGGAACAATGTATTTGTTCTCACCTGTAAGCATCTCGAACGGTATTTTTTATCCTAACACCTGAGAGGGCATCCTGTTGATGAGATATACAGTTGTCAACACGGCATGCCCCCACAAGTGTTTAGGGACATTCATAGCAAACATCATCGACTGAGCCACTTCCAATAGGTGCATGTTCTTCCGCTCCACCACACCATTCTGTGCTGGTGTGTAGGTGCATGAAGTCTGATGATGTATCCTATGTGCTGACAAGTACTCTTAAAGAGCCTTGTTGGTATATTCTGTCCCATTGTCAGACCTCAATATCTTCACATTAGCATTGTATTGCATTGTGAGCCTGCGATGAAAATCTTTAAAACATGCAAACACATCACTCTTACTCTTCACTAGGTACACCCAGGTGACACGAGTGTAGCAATCAATAAAGGTGACAAACCACTAAAACCGTTAGCAATAGTTGTGGGGCAAGGTCCCTACACATCAGAGTGTATCATATCAAAAGGGAACAAACTTCTATTTTCAGAACTCACATATGAGCTTCTGGTATGTTTTCCTAGTTCACAGGCATCATAAACTAACTTATTTTATCATCTTTCTAATACATAGAAGAAAACATCCAACTCAGTAGACTAAATAAAGAGTGTCCCATGCGTTTATGTTGGAGCAACAGTTCTGATTCCACAGTCCTCTGTGGCTCTTCAGGTTGTGCTTCATCCACCAGTGACGTCAGTACTACATCCAGTCCATTCATGTCCAAGTACCATAGTCTTTTATGCCAAGTGCCAGTTCTTATCTCCCTGTTCTCTTCTCCTGAAAAATCACCTTATGAATGTCAAAGGAAACAACACAATTAAGTTGAAAAATAATAGCACTAATAGACAATAAATTAACAGGAAAAAATAGAGCATGCAAGACATCGGTTAGAGTTATGCAAGGGGTGCATTTAACCATGCCTACACCTACTATGAGCCGAGCAGTACCATCAGCAGTCTGAATACTTTCAGGTGTTACCAGGTGAGTATAATTTTGGAACTCATAATGGCCCCCCGTGACAATGACGGGATGCCCCAGAGTCAATTATCCAATTTATACTTCCTGGTCTGTGGGTGAATGCAAGGACATAGCAGGTATACATGTGCTAGTGTGGGCATAGTGGGTAATGTTACCCCCAGAAGTGGTTGAAATTGAGGCCCCAACAGCGTTGGTTCGATTGTCACTGGTTTTAAGCTTCAGGCTCCTCCACGTCTCTAGCATTTTCCTCTCACAAGGGGTCACATCAGATGAATGACTATCATCTCCTCCTACCAAGCTTGCTTTGTGCCCCCCAGAATAATCACCCCTGCCACCGACATAGTCTCCTCTGCCACCCCTACGCCCTCCACGACTGCGTTCACGGCCACTGGACTAGCCTCTCATAGGTTTTGTATAAAATCTAATGAAGTGTCCAGGATCTTCCCAGTTGTGGCACACGCCCCCCTCCTCCGAAGGGGTTCGGACTAGAAACTGCTAAGGCCGATTTCATCCCCGGAGAGATGGTGGTGCTTGGCATCAGCTTAGCCGTGCCTTCTCTTGTGTCAAGGAAGCTATATCCTCCTCCAGTAACGACAGCCCAGGCTGTGCAAGTAAGACATTCCTCCTCTGCTCAAATGCTGGATTGAACCCCTTCATGAACTTCATCATCTTTTGTCGTGAGACATACTCCATAAACTTCTTACAATGTTTCATAAATCCGGCTTTACTTGTTCATCCTCCACGCCAATGGGATCATAGTGGTCGAGATCAGACCAATACTTCTTTAACAGAGCCGCATACTCAGAGATGGTGCGATCCTCTTGGACTACCTTGTCAAGTTCATCCTGCAACTGGAAGACCTTCATCGGGTTGCCCGACCCCGAGTACATGTTTTTCAGTTTCGTCCAAATGTCACCAGCACTCTCCATAGCCTCTACATTGCCCGATACTTGGTCGGTCAATGAGGCTGTCAATCATCCAGCTAGCACATTGTTGATGATCTCCGATACAACAAACTCCGATGAGGAGCGATCTCCAGGTGCCTCAGTTTGGCCATTCACATAGCCCACCAGGCCTCTTGCCTTCAAGGTCCGCATAGCCTAGCACGACTACTTCAAGTAGTTGGTAGTACCCTCCAACTTCACCTCCAGTTTCTCCAACTTTTCTATTTTGTATGGTGAAGAATCCACATCCGCCTGTGTAGCACAGGCGCTAGTCTCGGTCAGCCTCCTGGACAAGAGATCGTCCACCAAAGCCTTCATCTCCTTAGTTGTCAGCTTGCCGCTTCCATCAGCCCGGCGGTGGCATATCTAGGGCACACGAGTTCCGGTGGTGCCCTCCAACTTCGATTGTAAACTTTTCCACGCCTGTCGTTCCTTCTTCGGCAGCAGTGACGTTCCTGAGCGTCGCTGCTCATATCTCGTGCATGGCTGCGATCCGAGGTTGTTATTCTCCTCCGGTGACGAGGACAACATCGGTGAGGGAGGACGGCGGCAGAGATGTGGCGGTGAGGGTGGATGGTGGCGGCGGTCGAGCGGAGGCGGTGGTGGCGGCGGCTGTGGAGAAATTAGGGTTAGGATTAGGGTGGCGACGGTAGCGGAACCGGGTGGGGAAGTTAGGGTTTGGGTGGCTCGGATACCATATAGAGTTGGGATAACTGGATGCTCCATTATAGAAAAGAAGTACATATATAAATGAGAGGATTAGCCTCCTTCTTATTCTCTACCCTATGTGGGACTAAACCCAATAGACTTCTCAACAGTTGCATACTAAACACATGTGGATGCTTTTAGGAGGAAGGCCTAAGCTAAACATGGACTGATGTTGTAGAACCTGATGACAAAGAAATGGTGGTTGTAACGGATATAAGATAAGTGGGAATGAAACAGGAAAGCTTCACAAAAACAAACTATCTAACGCGATCACCATATTCACATTTACATATGAAAAAAACAGCAATGTCTCATAAGACATATCAGGGCCATCACCACGCCTTGACCAACAAATAAACAATGTACTGGCTTTTTTTCACATATATTTAGACGAGGTAGTGCTAAGTATCATGATTAATAAAAATGAACTGCACTACCAATTAGTCATTTAGCAAGGAATAACTTTTATGTACATACATGTATTAGATGAAAAATAGGATAGAAAGAATTGTGGAAATTGCTTGGACGTCTAAAACGAAGTGTATATGGCTCCAACATTAGGGCCAAGCGCATACAACTATATCAATTTCACGCAATAGAATTGAACCAACCTGCGAGGAATGTGGAGCTTTTCCCATTGGCCGGGTTTTTTCATAATTTTCACCTCGGCAAGTTGAGCAATGTTCCTGTAGTTGAACTAAATCAGTCTAAATAAAGCAGCATCCTTTTAAGCAAAATCCTATTGAGGTAGCAATCATTCAATATTGTAAAATCGGGGTTTTTGAACTGAAAGAAGCTTTGTAGAAAATAAAAGCAAGAAAAGTGAGGTTTGTTAAAGTGTCGTGGACGAATAACTGACGTGGCTAACCAAACTATTCAATCAACTTCCGGAGACACGAAAATGCCTAAGAGTGTAGTAGTAGTATTTTATCTCTTTATAAACATAAGGTATATATACAAAGTTGTACCAACTATCGATGAAATAAGCTTATGAGTCACACGGTGAAACTATAGGAGAGAGTTCCTAAGCAAAGATTCAGAACAGAAACAGTAAGTACTTTTGATAATGATATGTCAAGAAAGTCTGCTAAAGGGGATCATCCTGCCACAAGCCTCCTGCTTATGCAGACTTTGGGGAGGGTCAAGGTGTACACAACCTTACCCTCGTATATATGGAGAGGTGGTTTCCGTGACTCAAACCCGCATACTCCAGGATGAAAGCAACAAGCCTTACTGTTGCACCAGGGCGCCCTCCTAGGGAGGTGTACTATAGAAGCAAATTTTGAAGATCAACAGAAAACTTGTAGAGGAGATATTACACAATTTTCATTGACTTAAAAGAGACATAATATGGTTCCTAAAGAGATTATACCATGGATTTTGGATGAAAAACTAGTATCCAGTAAATAAATACAGATTATTGTGTTTTCCTTCATCATTATTTACTATATTGTGGACAAGGTTAGACTTGCTGGTGTAATTACGTGTTAATTGCAAAAATAAATAGTAGAGCTCTATTCTGCAACCAAAGTTGTGAAAACATTCATTTGGAATAGCTCGATCAATGCCATCTAAATAAGAAGGTAACTGTTACCAAGGAGGGAGGCTATAAGTTGAAGAGTTACCTTGAAGAAGGATGTAATAAAGAGGCAAAAAACCATCCTTGTGTACTAACATGCTTAGCATACATACTCTGTCAAATGTACACCAGTTAATAGCTTCTTATGGAGAGGACTAATAATGCATGATATGTACAATAAGTTGTAATTGAAAACGTATATTGTGTTTGAAGAACTAGTAAAACATAGACTATTGACATTAAATAGAATCTGGGTGGAGCTTATGTTAATACTCCATGAAAAAACACATACACTGCCTTAAATATTTTCGATTGATAACAAGATAACATCTAGCAAGCAGGAATCAACCTTTTAAGGTTTATCCAACTATACAAAAATAATGTCAACAACAACAATAAAGCCTTTATTCCAAGTTTTGGGGCCAGCTGATCCAGAATAGTACCAACTGAAGTGCTAAATGTAAATGTGTAAGTAATACTATGAGCATACCAATCTGTACCAGGGTATAATTGCAAGACAAGCAACTACACTCTGTAGAGATTGATTGATTATGTTTTATTGATAATCTCATAGGCTTTATATAGCCTTTACATCATGGAATATCCAATGGAATATCCTGTGGCATATTCTGGCATCCCAAATATGTCCTCAGGATATTCCCATACTAAATATAACATATTCTCTTACAAAATATATCAACACTCCCCCTCAAGATGGGCGAAAGATATTCACTAAGCCCATCTTGTCACATCCACTCATCATGCTGATAGAGCTAAGCCCCTTGGTCAGTCCGTCTGCGACTTGATCTTTGGTTGGAACGTAGCCCAGCTCTAGTAGTCCTTTATCAAGCTTTTCTTTGATGAAGAATCTGTCAATCTCGATATGCTTGGTCCTGTCATGCTGCACTGGATTGTTGACAATACTAATAGCTGACTGGTTGTCACACCATAGCTTCATCTTGGCTCCCTGGCCCAGCTTTAACTCCGTCAGCATATTCTTCAACCACAATAATTATGTGACTCCCAAGGTCATAGCTCTATACTCTGCTTCAGCTGTTGATCTAGCCACCACTGACTGCTTCTTACTCCTCCAAGAGACCAAGTTGCCTCATACAAATATGCAGTACCACGATGTGGATCTCCTGTCGTCAGCACAGCTAGCCCAGTCAGAATCACAATAGCCCTCGATGCTCACGTGATTATTTCTTCTGAAAATCAGTCCCTTCTTGGGGGCTCCCTTCAAGTACCTCAGAATCTGGTACACTGCGTCCATATGACCCTTCCGGGGGTCATGCATGTAGCGACTCACTACGCTGACCGCAAAGCTGATATCAGGTCGAGTGTGGCTCAAGTAGATCAACTTGTCCACCAATCTCTGATATCTATCCCGGTCAACTGGTTCTCCAGCTTCAGCATCCAGTTTGAACTTCTGGTCTATCGGTATCGTAGCTGGTTTGCATCCCATCATCCATGTTTCCGTAAGCAGGTCCAGTGCGTACTTCCTTTGAGAAAGAATAATTCCCTCTGTATCTCGAGCAATCTCAATCCCAAGAAAGTATCGAAGAGGGTCAAGATCCTTCACCTCGAACTCTTTGTCAAGCTTTCCTTTGAGTTGGGCGATCTCCTGCTCATCATCGCCTGTGATAATCATATCATCTACATATACAGCAAGCATGGTGATGTGGCCTCCACTTCGTCTGAAGAAGATAGTATGATCAGCATTGATCTGCTGATATCCCATCCCTATCATTGCTCTCCTGAACCTGTCAAATCATGCTTGAGGAGACTGCTTCAGTCCATAGAGGGACTTCTTCAATCTGCAGACCTTGCCTTCTGTCTGTTTGGTGCCAAATCCTGGTGGTATCTCCATGTACACCTCCTCTACTAGATCCCCATGAAGAAATGCATTCTTCACATCCAGTTGGTGTAGCTTTCACCCTCCATTGGCTGTCAGGGAGATCAAGGTCCTGACAGTGCTCATCTTTGCCACTGGTGCAAAGGTCTCGTCATAGTCGATGTCGTACGTCTGACTGTATCCTTTTGCCACCAGTCAAGCTTTGTAGCGCTCAACCTGTCCATCTGGGTTCTGCTTCACAGTGAAAACCCATTTGCATCCGACTGCTCTTTTTCCTTCTGGCAGGCTCACCAGCTCCCACGTATGGTTCTTCTCAAGAGCTCCCAACTCCTCGTGCATCGCCGCTTTCCACTTTGGATCGTTCTTGGCAACCTGCCAATTGTTAGGTACAGTAATACTATCCAAAGATGCTATAAATGCTCCATGAGAAGAAGAGATATGATCATAAGAAACAAATTTAGCAAGATCCCAATCATATCTGTCAGAAGGATTTCCCGTATTACTGCGAGTAGTCCTTCGTATAGATAGTGGTGTGGAAGAAGTAGAATGAATGATATCACCTGAGGAGGATGGTGGTGTAGATGAGGAGGATGGTAATGTAGGTGTCTCAGGAGAAGGGACAGACGCAGGCAAGGGACTTAGCACTGGCACTGTGGGTACTGGTCCTGCAGTTTGCTTCTCTCTCCTGCTGTAGGTAAGTAACTCCCCCTGAGCCGTAGGCTTAACACTTCTCATCTCCTCCCCCTGTTCCGCTTCACCTTCATGTTCCTCCTCAACCATGTCTCTATGCCAAACTTCTAAATCGGTTACCACCAAGTCCATCTCCCCCTCTCACCTTATACTAGTAGTATTAGGTGTGTTGTGCGAAGTTCCCTCCTGGCAGTAATATGGCTCATGCTCCCGGAAGTGGACATCCATACTAACAAATTTCTTCTTTTCTACTGGACTCCAGCACACATACCCCTTCTGAGTCGCTGAATAGCCCACGAAGATGCACTTGACCGCTCTAGGGTCAAGTTTTCCAACTGATGGTCTGTTGTCCTTCACAAAACACACGCACCCGAACACCTTCAGTGGAAGTATTCCACTATTATTGTCTTGTAATACTTCACATGGAGACTTCCATCACAGGACTTTTGAAGGCATCCTGTTGATAAGTTGAGCTGCTGTCAACACTGCATGTCCCCCATAGATTTTGTGGGACATTCATGTCGATCATCATACTTCTTGCGGTCTCCAGAAGGTGTCGGTTCTTCCTTTATGCTATTCCATTTTGTGCTGGTGTGTATGCACAAGTGGTCTGATGTTGTATGTCGTATGCTGACAAGTACTCTGCAAGTGTCCTGTTGGTATACTCCGTGCCATTGTCAGACCTCAGTACCTTCACCACTGCATTATACCGAGTCTGGACATGCTTATGAAAGTCCCGAAAACAAGCAAATACATCTCTTGTTTTTCATCAAATACAGCCAGGTGACACGAGATGCACAATCAATAAAGGAAACAAAGTACTTATACCCATTCATAGTGTTAGTAGCACATAGACCCCAAACATCAGAATGTACTACCTCAAAAGCAAAAGAGCTCTTATGACCAGTGCCAACATATGAGCTCCTAGTAAGTTTCTCTAACTCGCATGCATCACATGCTAATTTCTGTTTATTTGATTTTGCATACATCTCTGGATACAACTTACTTAGAGTATCAAAAGAAGAATGTCCCATCCTCCTATGATGAAGTATCAAAGTATCTTCAGTCCTCTGCTGCAGCTCTCCCATTCCAGCCTTATCTGCCATAGATACCAATGCTGAGTCCAGTCCTTCTCGATCTAGGTACCACAGTCCCTCATGCCAGGTGCCAGTCCCAAGTCTTCGTCCCGTCCCTTTCTCCTGGAAGATTACCTTAGGAATATCAAAAGAAACAATGCATTTCAGTTGAAGAATTATATAACTAATAGACAAGAGACTGACTGGAAAGGATGGAGCAAGTAACACATTGGATAATCTTACTGAACCTGTACAATTAACAGTACCCTTACCGACCACTGGTTGGAAAGTGCCATCTGCAGCCTGAATGGTGTCTGCTGATGCTAGGTGAGTGTATGAAAAAACTCACTAGCGTTTCCGGTCACATGCCGAGATGCTCCTGAGTCGATAATCCAATCTGACGTTTTAAGGGAAGACATAGATACAAAAACGAGTGACTCGTCAGTACCTCCTGATGGGTGGACATACATAGCGGCGTTGCCTCCAACGAAGAATGGGGTGGATGTCTCTCCTTCGGTGGACGCTCTCTGCTTTATCTCCAGCTGGTCCAGCAGTGCCTGATCCTCCTCAGTAAAGTTGCCACCAGCTCCTCCATTCCCTTCTGCTACCAGCAGGTTTGCCCGATAACCTTCCCGGTCGCCTCGTCGGCCTCCTCGACCACGACCACGTCCACCATATCCTCGTCCACGTCCACCACCTGAGTCTCCCTCCTTAGGTGGTTTGGTACAAGCATACCGATGATGGTCCATCTCTCCGCAGTTGTAGCACTGCCGATTTTGTTGCCAGAGCTCTCCCTTGGGTCCTGTGTTGTCCGAGCTAGTAACCGCTAGTGCTGACTTTGCTTCGGGGGGGCCACCTGTCCTCTCCTGTAGTCTGATGTGCGTCTCCTCCTGGATCATGGCTGAGATAGCCTCCTCGAGACTAGAAATCTCTGGTTGTGCGAGGAGTAAAGCTGTCCTCTGTACGAATGCAGTATTCAGCCCTTTGAGGAATTTCATCGTCCTCTCCTGCAGACACACGTCTCTCCTTGCACTTTGGGTCCCCGCAGCTTGCCCGTTTTGAGGAGTGATCATAATCCAGCCAGAGACGCTCCAACTCTGTGGCGTACTCTTGCACCGTCTTCTCTCCTTGTACAGTGTCGTCGATCTCTCCTTTTATCTGGAAGATCCGTAGGTTGTTCTCCACACCATCATAGGTTCTCCTCAGCTTCTCCCACACGTCTTTCACCATCTCAATTCCATCTACTGTGGAGGCAATAGACTGGACTAAGAAATTGAGAAGCCAGATGTAAATCACCATATGAGTGGATTTTCACTCGTCGCGTCCTGTCGAGCTCTCGTCCGGCTCTGTCTTCTCGCCCGTCAAGAATCCCTCCAGGTTCTTTTCTGCAAGGGTTCTTCTCACCCGCCGTGACCAACTCAGATAGGTTGCTGGTCCGTCCAGCTTCAGATCGATGGAGGGTAGTTCCAACTTTGGCGGCGTTCGTGTCGTGCTCTCACCAGCCGACACCTTCATCAACTTCATCAACGTCGCCACATCGTCAGCATCCAGCTTCTTGAGGATCACCTCCATCGATGCTTCTTCTCCGATCACGTCACGCTTGCTCCACGACTCACGCTCGTCCTCGTCGTCCTCTCCTAGATCCGAACATGTCTGATTTTATCGGATCTAGACATCGGCATCTCCTTCGTCCTCATCTTCTTCTTCGTCTTCGTCGTCCTCCGATGGAGGCGCGCACAGCGGCAACCACAGCGGCAGCAGTCGGCCGCAGCAGCAACAGCCAGCTGCAGCAGCGGCAGCAGTAGCCGCAACAGCAGCAGTCAGCCGCGGCAGTGGCAGCAGTGGTGCTGCGGCAGCGACAGCAGTGGCCGCAGCAGTAGCAGGAGTGGCAGCGGGAGCGGGGAAAGAAAAGGGGTTAGGGTTTAGGTGGCGGCTAGGGTTAGGGTTTGTGGAAAGGTGGCTCTGATACCATGTAGAGATTGATTGATTATGTTTTATTGATAATCTCATAGGCTTTATATAGCCTTTACATCATGGAATATCCAATGGAATATCCTGTGGCACATTCTGGCATCCCAAATATGTCCTCAGGATATTCCCATACTAAATATAACATATTCTCTTACTAAATATATCAACACACTCCAGTGAAATACCTACTCGGAACACCTTGCAGGTGTCATATGCATTTAATCATACAAAGTGTTCGTATACAGAGATTTCGAGCAAATCCACAAGTTTAAGTGGGCAGGTTTTTATTATACTCGTGATATGGCTTCATGTGTTCCTTCTCCATAAAATTTCACTTAATCTTCTTGTCAATTATATACTCATGGAACTAGTTTTGATAAATTAAGACTCCAATCTTTTGAGTACCCTAATTTTAACTACTAGTACGATCTCTTACCTAGACAAAGCCAAAGTGCATTGTAGCTTTGTCTACTAGGCTGAAGATTGCATGCAAAGTTGGGACATTCTGTTATATTGTAGTTTCCAAAAGAACACATAATGCAGTATTACTTGAAAAACAAACTGTTGATTATACCAATGGAGAAACCACATCACACATTACAAATGCCTAATTAGTAATTGAAATAGCATCTACTTTGAATGATTTGGCCTAACCAACCATTTAACCTTCAAACTAGTTTGAAAAGCTACTGAGTTGGAAAGTGAACCTTCATGCATTCTTAACTATTGAATTAAGGTAGACACTAATTTCATGCATTCTTTACATATGTATGATTTGAAATTTTTCAAAAGGTCATTAACTCTAATTTGATTATTCTTGGAATGGGAAATAGCTAACGGTTTTCCTTTGTGAATGGTATCATAGATAAAATGAACATTGTTGCCAACATCTCTAATCGAGAAACTAAAAGAACGCAACCAAACTTACTTCCTTCTCATCATTGGATAACGATGATATATACATGTTAGTTTCCTGTTAATCTCATAATCTCAGGCTGTAATGCCCCGCTCCGCACGGCGCATTACGCTGAAACGTTGACTCAACGAGTCACGTTGACGCAAGGAAATGTATCGATGCAAAACGATACGAGAGTTAAGTTGTCCCGAGCAACGCATTAAACTAAGTTGATGCGAAGAGTTGCCTTGTTCCGAAAGAATGCATCAAGTTGAATCGATGCGAAGCGCCGCGTTGCCCCGAATGATGAGTACGTTGAATCGGCTCGAAGATTCTAAGTAATCGAATCGGCCAAGGCGCAAGTCCGAATCGATGCAAGTATTAATTTTAGTTGGTTTCGTGTGCAGGTTATACTTTGACGGGAAAATATTAGAGGTCGATCTTTTGCAATATTTAGTAAGGGATCCGCGAAATCAAATGTCGCCTTGCGACGGGCTGAGACTTGGACATGCTAAGGCAAATCGGACGTATGACTCAATGAAGCACGAAGTGCTCGAATGGCTAAGTCAGGAGAGTGGCCGTGAAACGAAGTTAGGGAATCGAGCCGCATCGGCTCGGCGAAACGACAAAGGCGTATCGACTCAAGGTGGGAGGATTGACTTCTTTTTACTCCTTCATTCGATAAGTCAAATATACCATTGTATGCTAAGTTAACCTATCGACGCCACGGACGTGGTCCGATCGGAGATAAATCATAGTGTGAGTCGAACACTAAGTTAGAACAATTGAAATGAAACGTGCATCAATATGCACGAGTCGCTATGGGACATTGGATATCGCATAGGCGAGCGCCTCGGTGCGCAAGCCGTAAGAACATGGAATAACTGTACTCGGCGAGTGCCTTAGTGCACGAACCATACCGTGCTTTGCTGCACGAGTTAGACGGCTAGAACATTGGAAGACAATAGGCGAGCGCCCTAGCGCACAAGCCCCGAACATTGAATGCTAAGTTATAGAACATGGATATATGGTCGAAACGTGCCTACGTGCACGGAATAATAAAAGATGGCTTCGTTGCGAGAGAATACAGTTGTGGCATGAATGTGGCGGAACTGTCGGATATGACATGGTGCCTCGAAAGGTGTTCGAGACCTTCGGCTCATTCGGTTGACGAGCATTGAGTTGAGGCATAATGCCATTGAACATTGAAACGAAGTATGAAACATGAGAACATAAAAAGTTAACGGAAGAAATACGAGATGATAAAGTCTGAGTCTTGGACTCAAGACTATGCCTGGTTGTTTGAATGATAGTGCGTTGCATGGTCGAATGGAATGGACTTGAGATAATTGCGATGATATCTTCCGTGCACGGAACGTTCCCTCCGAACGGACGCACAGGGGCACCGGGACCGTTCGGCCTAGGAGGGATGTAATCTTTGATAGGCGTACATCTGCGAAGTCCGATTAGCACTCGGTCGTAAATGTAAAAAGTCGCAAATGATGGTAGGCACGCGGTAAGTTTCGGTAGTTGGGATAGCAACCCAACCCGTGAAACGCCGGGCTACCCAAACACGAGAGAGAAAAGAAGGAGAGAAAAGAAAGGAAAAATAAAAGAGAAACTCCTTTAGTCCATTCCGGCACGGATACGCCCACGACCTTCATATAGTTAAGGAATGATGGGTTGAAAGTGTAGGCACATATGTGTCCCGCACGTATAGATCCTGCTTAGAGATGCACATATAACATGACAGGGAAGGATTACGGCGTATTCACCTTGCGTCGGTGCAAGGGCGAGTGCGTCGACTTGGTAAGAAGTCGCGCCACGAATCAAACACGAGATTGCTTGTTTGCTTGCCTATTCAATTCGATAACATGCTTGATATGCTAACATGCTTTACGCTTTCGAAGATGTCATGAAATTGACCCTAAGGAGAACATAGCAAGATCATAAGCTAAGTTGCATGATTCAACATAAATATTAAAATGTCGGTTTGGAAAGATGATCTTTGCTTCAGTACATGCGAGAACGAACGTACTGATCCCCCACCAGCTTCATACAGGGTGCAGGGAATAGATGGCTCGCGGCGAAGCGATGCTTGAACGTGTTGAGGCTTGGAATGCCGAAGCGCTTTGAAGCGTGCGATCGCATTGACGCTCGGACTACGCAACTGAATTGATGCGGCCGAGATATAGACGGCATGATGTATGGAACGGTGAAATCCTTTGTGGGCAAGAGAGAACCCGAGTGTTGTAGCCAATCTGGCATATGTTGTTAGGCTATCGAAAGCCTTTGTAATCTCAGTTTCGAATATCACTAAAGAGAATTGTTTCGTATACTCTGTTTTCCTTTCGTTGCAAATATCGAATCAAAAGATAACCATTTGAGAACTTGTCATCATGCCTTGCACGAGCGCAACTCCAGGCTCGTGCGGCATCACGCCCCCTGCGAGGACGATGATTCGGATGATTCCGGGTCGGAGCGTGACACAGGCCATCCTGAGGTTTCATAAGTTTGCTTTCA
Organism: Iris pallida; assembly: GCA_029216955.1. Lineage (NCBI taxonomy): Eukaryota > Viridiplantae > Streptophyta > Magnoliopsida > Asparagales > Iridaceae > Iris > Iris pallida. Next base: position 62,638 of record JANAVB010013269.1, read on the forward strand.
TTTATGTGCGTGCTATAGATCATGGGTGAAACTCAATTTACTCTTTATCTAGCACTCACACTCAAATAGTCTTCCTTGTTAAGAACAATGACCATTCCACATTGGAAATAATAGTTAGTCTAACATGTACAAGTTAATATATATTTGGCCTATAGCCTAATGGAAAACTCTGACTTTTGTTTTGGGTTTCCAAATCTACTCCCGTATTCTAATATGGTATCAAAGCCCTACCCCATCCCTTCCCCTCTCCTGTTTCCACAAACCCAAGCCACTGTCTTCTCCCTCTTTTATCATAACATGAACTCCTAAGCCCGTCTGCTAGCCAAAAACAGTATTACACACCAAACTCAAGACCGGCAAAGCTACAAGCTGCAAGAATTATGTATAGTCCCCTTCTCTGAGTGCCGATCAACCGATCTATCCTCCTAAATCCTCTAAAACACGAGATCCATGACTGTTATGATGGAAATCCTTCACTGACTCGACCTAAAACTTGAGGGTCCAAACTATTGTATCTGGGATTTTACCCTCAACTTCCATCTTCATGGACGTGGTCTCTGACTCACATTAATGGCTCGTCCTCCAACCCGGTCAAGGCTACTACTGCCAATGTGGCAACCTAAAAGAAGACACTCATTGCATGGATACTGACGAAGATAAGAATATGGATGCCATCATCCAATTTGTATCCCCATAATCCATCTCCAGTCGACCAATTTTGATTCAGTAGCAGACATTTGGAACTATGTCATGCGTTTCTACACCCAAGTAGATGATGCTCATGAGTTACAGCCTCTATCAAATATTTCTTCGGTGTCTTAAGATGATTATTCAATTCCTAACTTCTAATCCTATATACTTAATCTTTGAGAACAACATGCTTCCATTGAGCCTCACCTTCCAGATGAGACGTGGAATTTCGCTGCCTACCGGAATCATCGATGGTTGTTCCAATTTCTTATGCACTTACGTCCTGAGTATGAAGCACTTCTAGGTCAAAGAGTTTGGGGGGGGGACTCATAACCCGTAGGTTCAAAGAGTTTCTTACTAAAGTAAATTCCAATTTTCTTGCCCACATGCACAGTAGCAGTACATGTTGTTGAGAGATGTCATAAATATATAATAGAAACTACTAGATCTCTTCTCCCAGAGTATTTTCTTGTCAGTTTCTGGCAGAAGCAATTCTCATATGTGTATCTCATAAATCTGAGTCTTCCCTCTACACTTTAGGGAGTTTCTCTGTACCAAAAACTATAGAAGTATGAACCAGACTATTCCGTACTCCGTGCTTTTTGTTGTACTTGTTTAGTTCTAACACCTCCGTCTGAATGAAACAAGTTATCCTCGTGGCCTTCTATATTTTTGAAATAGAATCCTAAACACAAAGGTTATAGAAGCTATGATCCGGTTCCAAATGAATTCACACATCATATACTGTCTCCTACGTATATGTACAATATTGTGCTTTACCTTGCTCTTCATCTCTTGTTAGTTTTATATTATGTTCTTTAGTCCCACACCGAAAAAAGTAGTTAGTTTACCATGTATAGTTTACTATATATTTGGTTTTGAGCCTAACTGAAAACTCGCCTCTTGTTTTGGGCTTCCCAAATATAGTATCGTATTCTAAGTTTCTGCATTCCTAACTTCCTATCTCAGGAGTCCACTTGTGTTAGCACTCTTTTGGTATCGTAGAATTATAAGCTTCATACTGGCCATCAGACTGATACTTATTCATGAGTTCATGATAGAGAAGTTTGACAATGACAGCATATCAAAGAATGATTGCAGAAAAGATTTTGTATTGTAAATAAAAATGAAGAGAAACCTGATTAACCAACTGGTTCTTGAACTTCTCTGGATGCAACTTCCGTTCCGAATGAAATGCATATGATACTTGCGCATCCATTCCTACAAATAACATGTGATAGATGTTATTAATTTCTCTATTTGGTAAGAAAATCTCAAGCTAGAAATAACTTACACTTAGTTATCTTAGGCGTGTTTGTTGTAGCTATCTTTAAAAGAACAAAGACAATTGGCATGATAATATAACAGAACACTTAAATTATTGCATAGTAAAGGTGAGTAGGCATGTACACTGTCACTCTGAAGGACAGGTAAATACAAAGATTGATAAAATAAAGCGCATCCTTTAAAATGGATTGACAGAATCTAAATGTAGATTAAATTACTGAAACCTCATTTTGGTTTCACAAGAAAGATATATTGCAACAGCCGACCCCAAAAATTTGGGAAGGCTTTGTTGTCGCCATCGTCGTCGTCGTCGTTTAAGAAAGATATATTGCACAAGGAAACATATGATCTCCTTAAATTAAACTATATAGTTCTCTTTCCTCTCCCCTTGTTTCAGGATGAGCATTGCTTTTTCTTTTATAAACCAGTTAGAGGTGTTTGAAAGGGATTGTCACTTGGCGATGGTAAGACTTGGTCCTTGCCTAGAAGATAGGGTTCGAGTTACAAGAACTTCTCCATAAGGATGCCTACATCTTGACCCTCCATATGTGGTAATGAGACACTTATCAATTAGATTCTAAATTTTAGTTTCAAATTTTCACCTGTGTCTATTATTTCTTTGCTAGGAGGGAGAGGGCGTATTGTGGAGTTAGAAGACCGGATTTGTGTTTTCTTTGTAAGCTTACTTTTTTAGTTTGTCCAGCTTGATATTTAGTACAGAGATGATAATAAAGGAGCACAAGGGATACCTTTTACTGTTACTAAGTCTATGTTTCATGCATCTGTTCCATAGAGGAACAGAGGGATGCAGCACAGAAGACTGCCACCAGAATCTGGTGGTTGTTTGACTGAAATCCAGTAGATGCTGGCTTGTCAGCTTAGGGACCGGATTCCAGTCCCTTTTTGCACAAGAAATCTGATCCTCGTGACTTGTGTCTGGCCTGAACCAATTTTCGTCAAATTTATAATCTCTCTCCTAGGATAGATTGCTTTAAATAGACATATTAGTTTATATTTCCTTATCTAGATAGCTTATATATTATTTAAACACACTACTGTACTCAATTTAAGGGATCAAGATTATTATAAAAATAACTCCAAAGTTGATGGCTACGAGGAAACTGCACTCGCGGACACAAGAAACCATCGATGAACGTTTCGGTAGCGGTAAATTACCCCCATCATCCACTCATGCTACGTCAAGGGGTACCAGAGCATAAGTACTTTACTTGTGATAGCCAAGAACGATTTTGTTCTCCGTATCGAGTTTGACGATTTGCAGCAACAGGTCAACACAATATCAGAACATATTGTTAGACAAATGTTTAGTCCCATATCGGTTGGGAGAAATGTATCCTGGAGGAATGTTAGGGTGTATATACCCATGTAGCATGAATTCCTATATTGATACATATATTCCATTTTCCTATTCTATCTAGACAACAATATCTCCTTGGGACTGTCTCGCTAACGCATGTTACTTTTCGGGTGCAGATAACAGACTTCTTCACGAATGCCCATACAGTTCAGAGGCCCTCATTCCTACTAGATAAACTCTCGATTGTTGATCCTTGTGAGGGCTTGTGAGTTTGAGCATTTAAGGGAGGTGAGGTGTTAGTTAGTTGATTATTGATTGTTGTTTGTAGTTGGTCTCTTTGTATTTTTCTCCTATTAAACTCACATTATTCTACCATCGTGAGTTTGAGGGGGTGTTAGATGGCACATATACCTATATTGATTCATATATTCCATCCTCCTACTCTATCACATATGACCCATCTAATGGTGGCGATGAAGAATCACAATGGTGAAGACCCGGTGTTCAACCAAGGAGGCCTTTGCCCAATCTTCGTTCAACCAGTTTCCCCAATCCTTTCGGAAGCAACGAAGAACGGGCCTAACCCAATCATCTTTCAACCATTTTTCCCAATCATTTAGGAAGCAACAAGGAATGGGTCTTTCCAGAAGAAGAAGAGGCGCATGAGGAAAAGTCCCATCCGATCATCTTCAAAATGAAGATGGCTATTCCTCCATTCAATGGTTTGATACGGATTGGATGTCCTGGATTAGATCATGGAGGCAGAGTGATTTCTTTGAATATAATCCTCGCTAGGAAACAGATGGCGTATCGATTCAAGGCAGCACACCAGCTTGGTAGGAAAACGTTTAGATGTCCCGTTGAGTGCAACTGAAGAAGCCTATTGTCATGGCTGCTAAATCTTTGACAATATATATGGGTGTGATTTCTTTCACTGGACTTCAAACATGTTCTCTTTCAGCAATATTATAGTGCTGCCAAGGGGACCACTCTGTAGGAGTATATATGACGGACTTCTATTGACTTCCGGCTGGTATCGGCTCGAGAGAAATAAAGGTGCAATAGGTTGAATGATTCGTGGGACGACTTGAGAATGAGAGTGTCAATTTGCACAGGACTACTTACGAACTATTTCAAGGATGAAGTGCAATTGGAAAGGACGGGAAAACAACCAAAGTTCAAGGTTCCAACATACTTAAGAAGGCAACCAGGTCTAAGCAGTTGGAATCAGCCGCAAGATCAAGTCCAAGCAGCATGGACCAATAGGAAAAAGGATGAAGGGGTTCTATTGAGGAAAGGGAGTTGCAGAGGCCCCATTTTCACAGGTAGTTCTTCCACGAGGAGTCCACCTGTTGATCACTGCTATCAGTGTGGACTAGGGCATTACTCCAATGCTGTCCCAAACAAGCACGAATATGTGCAGATAGATGAGGAAGAAGATGATGGTGTCTTTGTTGTAGGTGATCCCATGGATGAATATGCAAACCGTCAAACTCGGTGAGGATATTATAATGTGTCTTAAAATAGGCATACATAGGTCTCCAAAGGAAAGAAATCTAATATAACCTGATCCAATTATCTAAAGTTTAAACCAATCTACTCTAAGAGATATGACAAGATTGGAAACTCGTAATCCGTAGATGGCCACGAGGATAGGAACTCCAGTAATACTGGACCAGAATTCTGGTCTTCAAATCAGCAAGTCAACAGGCAACAGGAATTCCAGTAGTGGTCTTCTGTGCTGCATCAGAGGAAAGCTTTCCTGGCTCCCTTTTGAGACAGGGTCACTTGTATAGGCTGCTCAGACTGTACGTGACCCTCTGAGGTGGCATAGCCACCTAAGCATCCACTCAGGCCATATAATTAGAATGTTCTTTTCTTGGCAAATTATAATCTGTGCCTGTGTGGGTGGGCGAGTGGGTGGGTAGGGGGATCTAGATCTTAGTAGCAAGTTGTTAAACTATGTTCAACATTCCATATTAAGTCATCCATCAAATAGACGTATTCGGTATTCTGTCTTAGCTATTAAGTCAACATCAATTATCCTTCATTTAGTATTATGTGTTTCCTATTTGCATTAGAGTCCATTATTAGTTATTTCCTTAGAGAGACCTTCCATTTAGTCCTCATCATTCCTGTTGCGTCTGTTATGACATTCTCTATTTAAATCAGTTATTGTAACGGTGGAAGTCAGAAAAATATCAATAAAGTTCTTTCAACTTGGTGGCTAATCCCCAATCAAAATATTTAGGCTTTTTCTATTGGCACCTCAAGTTTTACTTGAGGGCAGCCCAATTTTTTTTTCAATTTATTTACAAGTTTGCTACTCCAAATTTTTACTTGAGGCAGCCCACATGTTTGGATTTGGACTGCCAACCTTACATAAAGTATGACTGCAACAATGTTGGCAGTCCTACTTTATGTTAGGACTGCAACAATGTTGGCAGTCCTACTTTATGTTAATACTGCTAACTTTGTTGACAAAGTTGGCAGTCCTATGTCCAAACAGAGAGTTTGAATTTGGACTACATAAAGTAGGATTGCCAAATTTGTGGGCAGTCCTAATTTACTGCCAACTTTGTTGGCAGTCCTATCAAGAGGAGGGATCTCATGCGGACGACGACGCCCTCGGACGCCTGGGACTGGCCCTGGAGGGAGTGCTCGTGGCCTCGCGCCGCGACGGTGAGCCTCAAGTGCGGGCCCATCTGAAAGACGTGACGCACCGCAGCGGCGACGTCGGAGGCTGACTTAGGGTGGAGGACGGCGGAGGGGAGGAAGCGGTACCGGTTCCCGAAATCCCTCGCGGCGTGGGAGACGTCGTGGAAGATGAAGTTGGGGGAAAGAGGGAGTCGGCCACTCTGGGTCGCACGCGGAGGTAGACGGGGGCGTGCGACGGAGAGCGACGAACAGGGGAGCACGGTGAAGAGCGACAATAAGACTGTCAAAAGAGTGACAGTCCTATAAGAGGTTAGGACTGTCAGTTTTGCTGACAGTCCGAAAGTATACTGGGGGTTGGACAGCCCCAAAGAAAAATTGGGACTATCATGAGTGAAAATTGCACCAAACTGGGTTGTCCTGAAGTAATGGGGCCGTCCTGGAGTAAAATGTGGAGTGCCTATAGAATTTGTCAATATTTATTATAAGGTGGTTGATCTCCAATCAAAACATCAAATTAGGGTTCTTACCCTAACATTTGGTATCAAAGCATCGATTTATGAGCCCCAATTTTTTTCGATCTTCTTCCTTCTTCTCCCTAAATCCATTTCTATTCCTATCTTCATCATGACCCTCAAAGAGCTTGAGACACTAGTTGCTGCCATTACAGCACGGTTAGATGAGATAGAAGACGCCATCAACCTCCTCCATGCTCGGCCAGAACCCTTACTAGCACAACATCTCCAAGATCAGCGATAACTCGGTGGTCCTCTGATAAAAGACAAAACCCTCCGAATTGATTTTCCAAAATTCGACGGCATTGAACCTGAAAATTGGTTATTTCAGACAGAACAATACCATGCAATTAGTAAAGTCCCCACTGATCAAATGGTTCCTTTGGCCGCAATCCATCTTCAAGGCGATGCAATCACATGGTATCGTTGGAGTCGCCAATCTCTTGGAGAGCTTTCTTGGCAGCAGTTCTCAAAGGCAATATGCTCTCGTTTTGGTTCCAGGCAACACTTGGATCCATGTAGTTCTCTCTCCAAGCTTACTCAGTCAGGTACGGTACGAGAATATATTCTCTCTTTAGAAAAATTATCTAACTTAGTTCCTAGACTTTTGGAAACACATCATATCAGTATTTTTTTTTTTCTGCACTTTGTATGAAATATTCAAGCAGGCGTTCGATTGAGCGTTATCAAAGCTTTTGAATTGGCTCTATGCCAAGAAGATGCGATTATTACCATGACACAATCACCTTCAAAGGGGATCCCTCGCTTGCCCTTTAAGCCACAAATCACCTCATCAACAGCGAAGAATATCACTACTACCCCAGCATTACCACCGGGTGTTAAGCACCTCTATTGGGCCGAACAAAATGAACGTCGTGAGAAGGGACTATGCCTCAATTGTGATGAAACCTACAAACCAAGTCACCAGTGCAAAAAACCCCAAATTCTTTTACTGGAAACAACAATGGACGAGGATCTCTATCCTGGATGAATCAGAACCGCTAGCGGTTTCACTACGTGCTTTGACAGGTTCTACCACAACCAACACCACGCGAATCACATGTACACTAAAAAATTGGGCCATAACTGTTCTCGTTGATTCTGATTCTACACATAATTTTCTTCATCCTTCTATTGCAAAACAATACGACATTACTATTAACAAGGGTAATGGATTGTAGGTTATGGTAGCTAATGTGGGTTCCTGAATAGTTTGGGGACATGTTTCAGATGTTCACTTACAATTACAAGATTATGACTTTACAGCTGATTTTCTCATATCTCATGTTGGTGGTTACGATGTGATTCTCAAGCCCAATGGCTATGCTCACTAGGGATGATTAACTGGGACTTTTCCGAATTAATTATGAGCTTTAAAGTAGCTGACTGCACTTACACATTGGTGGGCGATAATTCACCTACAGTTAGTATTGGAAACCACGAAGGTGTTGTGCTCCTTACGACAAGAAAGACATGGCATACTCCTTCAGCGTGCAAGAGACTCGACAGCCCAGCTCACCACTCTACCAGAAATCAAATCAGCAATCTCCTATCTGAGTTATCGAATATATTTGAAATTTCTGCAACTCTTCCAACCATTCGAGAGCATGATCATCGCATCACACTTCTACCTGATGCGTCCCCCGCCAATGTTCGGCCATATTGCTATCCGCACTTTCAGAAAGTTGAAATAGATAAGGTACTCTCTCAAATAAAAGCAACAGGCCTTATTCGACCAAGTCCCAGTCCTTATTCTTCTCCTATACTGCTAGTTCGAAAAAAAAAAAAGGATAGTACATGGCGTATGTGCATGGACTACCGTGCTCTTAATAAAATTACAATTAATGAGAGTTTTCATATCCCAATTGCAAATGAGTTATTTGACGAGCTGCATGGTGCACTTATTTTCTCCAAGCTTGATCTTCGTTCTGGATATCATCAAATCTGAGTTCATGAACCAGATATTACCAAGATGACATTTGTACACCCGACGGTTACTACAATTTTTTGTTATGCCCTTCAGTCTGTCCAATGCTCCAGCTACCTTTCAGATCTTGATGAACAATATCTTTCGCTCCTACATGCGTAAGTTTATCCATGTTTTCTTTGATGATATTTTGATCTATAGTGCCTCTCTCTCTCTCTGATCATATACATCATTTGTCCATCGTATTTGGATTATTGTGTGCTAACCAATTGTTTGTCAAAAAATCCAAGTGCTCTTTTGCCCAATCTTCCATAGAGTACTTGGGGTATAATATTTCATGCAATGGGGTCGCGGTTGATGAGGAGAAAATTATTAGTGTGGTGAAGTGGCCTCTTCCCTCTTCCTTAAAGAACCTTTGTGATTTTTTAGGTTTGACTGGTTACTACCGAAAATTTATGAAAGATTATGGAAAATTTTGTGTCATTGCTTGAACTTTAAAAAAAATTTCGTCGGTAGATGAGACCACCATGACTGGTTACTAGTACTTTCTCTTCAAAAAAAAACAGCCACTTCTCGCATTGAAAGTGATACATCGGGTTCCGGATTAGGAGTTGTGCTTATGCAGGGAGGTCGTCCTATCACTTACTACAGCAAAGGTCTTTCGGGCAAAATTCTGAATCTTTGTTTATGACAAAGAAATGTTAGCTATTGTGTACGATGTTAATAAATGGAGATTGTACCTTATGGGACGACACTTTAAAATTTACACCAATCAGTGCAGTCGTAAATATTTTTTGAAGCATCTTATTTCTTCGTTGGAACAACAAACGTGGCTCTCAAAATTGTTGGAATATGATTATGAGATTATCTACCGCTTCGGATCTTAAATCAAGTTGTTGATGCTCTCTCACCTCCATGAATCAGGCGCCTTGCTAGCTTTTTCTTCGCGCACATTTGCAGGTATTGATAAAATTTGTTGTGATTGTCATAACGACCCAACCACGCAAGCCATTACTAAAAGTATTCAGCATAACTAAGCACCTAAAAGGCATTTTTCTTATGAGCATGGCATTCTCCATTATAAAGGCCGCATAGTTCTTCCACCATCATTTCCATGGTGCTCCAAACTTCTACATGACTTTCATACAAGTCCTTTAGGTGGACACGCAGTATTTCTGCGCACATATAAGCTCCTTCCAAGGTAGTCAAAGACACAAAGCGCACTCGAGACGCAAATGGTCCATATCGTCCGAGACACAAGGCACACTTAAGGCGCTCGTCCGAGCGAAGCTAGGCGCCAAAACAAATATACATAAAAAAAATAAAAAATAGTAATGCAAAAATAAAACCAAATAATATATTAAAACCAACAAAAATATGTTAAAACATAAGTGAACTAGCAGAGCAATAGTAGCAATAACAATCAACAAAACTAACAAGAGTTTGTATTTTTCCTACACGCTTTTAGTAAATTTTAGTTTTTCAATTCAAGTGTAACCAACTTTGACAAGCATAGAAAGGCTATCTCCCAAATACTTATATGAGATAAGAGTCATCTCCTTATATATATATATATATATATATATATATATATATATATATATATATATAAAATGGTAAATTTTATTCCAAATCAACATAATCATATAATCATACACTCAAACACTCAGAGTGGGAGTCTCACTCATCATATATCCATCGATTTTACATCAAATTCAATGTTATGGAGGATACCTACAGGTGGGGTGACAAGCCCCTCAAATATGTGACGGTTTCGTTCCCTACATACATGCCAGACAGCAGCAGTCAGCCGTACTCTAGCGGTCTTGAACCAGCCCTGCCCTCTCCCTCTTCTGTCCCGAATCTCAGTGATAATATCACCGATCCACTTTCCAGAGTCACGTCCGTCCAGCGCCCTGTCTTGTTCCGACCAGATATGTCAGTTCACCTCACACTCAAAGAAAATGTGTCTCATAGATTCATTCTCCCCTCCACATAGCACACACTTTGGGTCAGGCACCTAAATCCCCAAAGAAATAAGGCGATCCCTCGTCAGCAGGCGGCCCAGTAGAAGTCGGTAAACACAAAGCTACATCTTCCTGGCTAGTCCCTTACACCAAATAAACTCATAGTCAGCACTGGGAGGGAATGAACGACGAACGAGATTATAGCAGCTTTGGAACCTGAACTTCCCAGTACCTACCGAATCTCCCGGCGGGTCCCAGATCCAGCAGTCAGCTGGCTGTGCCGGGTCAATAACAACCGTGCTGATCACCTCTCCAAGCTCCACAGTATGGCGGTATGACTCAGGACTCCAACCTCTATTTCGGATAATGTGTTGGCAAGTCAGCCCCCTTTCAACTTTCCGGTGCATCCTGACTCCCTTGATCTCCAATAGAGATTGCCGATCTATCTACGGATCCTGCCAGAGGTCTGTTCCAGTCCATCTTTTATGATCCTCCGGATGGCAGATTGCAGAACCTCCCTGCGCCTCAAGATAAGCTTGAACGTGACGGAGTAGTTGTTGTCAGAGGTACATGCCCAGAAGTTGTCCTGCTTCACATATCTACTATGCATCCAATCGGCCCAGAGGGACCCCCTATTAATGAATATCCATGCCAACTTCAACGTCGAGGCCTCCCTGACCTCCAGCAAGGGTCGAAGTCCCACTTCTCCCTCCTTCCTAGGCCGACAAAGCTGCTCCTAGGAGATCGCATGCATACCTCCCCTCCAAATGAAGCCTGCACATATCCGCTCTACTTTCTTAATGGTGGCAACAGAAATCAAAATAGACTGCAGCCAGAACTGAGCCAAAGCCGAGATAACTGATCTGACCAACTCAATGCGGCCCCCAAAAGAGAGACCAACGGTTTGCCAACCCTCGACCCTCCGCTGGGCGTACTCCACCAGACTATGACAGTTCTGGTCCCGAGCATAGTTGACTGTCAGAGGGACCCCTAGATACTTCACCGGGAGATCACTCCTCTCTACTCCCAGGACATCGGCTCGTTCCTCCTTCTGGGAGCAAAGGGAACTGAAATAAGCCATGCTCTTCTCTCTGTTCATTTGGAGTCCTGATAGGGTTTCCAGCTCACCCATAATCTCCGAGATCGTGTGCAAGCCCTCCATAGACAGCTGAATGAATACCAGAAGGTCGTCGGCATATATGAGGTGGGTGATCGGTGGCTCGACTCTCCTGAACAACGGAATTAGCCTCCCACGATGTACCGCCATGTCCATCAAGCAAGTGAAGTATTCTATGACAAGCGTGAACAGGTAAGGCGACAGAGGGTCACCTTGCCGGAGTCCACGGTTGCTGTGGAAGAATCCATACGGGGTACCCTGGATGAGGACAGAGAAGGTGGGAGTCGTGATGCACTCCCGAATCCTCGCTACCCAGCGATCATCGAACCCCATAGCAGTCAGTAGGTGGCACAGGAAGTCCCTATTGACCATGTCATAAGCCTTCCTCAAATCCAGCTTCACATACGCCTTCGCCCCTCCAGGTTTGTTGAAGCCCCTCACCATCTCATGTGCAAGTAGGCTATGCTCCACAATCGACCTCCCCTTAATGAAAGCCGTCTGGTTCGGAGAGACTAAGTCCTGCATGATCCCCTCTATACGCCGGCACATGAGGTGCGTAATTATCTTGTAGAGATAATTACAGTCATTGAGCAAATAGAGTCGTCATTTTGTTCGACGTAACAAAAGGTTGAACGAACTTTTTGCTTTATTGAATGTATAAGGTATCTGTGTACAAAGAAGTAAGTCCTAAACAGGATATTCTAAGTACAGGGAGAAGAGGTTTCTGGAAAAGTGTGATGATGGAGATCGAGCACTGCAGCGACTCCTTTACTCCGTTGACGATCTGACGACGAATCAACCTTGCTATGGCTCTCTGGCGCCTTTGATTGGACTCTGAAATCACCGATCAAGAGGCTGTCGGGATGAGAAGATCCCTTGAAGATGGTTGGTTGGTTGGTTGGTTCTTTGGTTGATAGGTGGATGAGGGTGGTCGACTCTTCGTAGATAGAGATCGTTGCTCCTTTGAAGATTGTCGATTGTCAATGTTCCCTCTTTCTTTTTTTCCTCCCTTTATGATGGAAGAAGAACTCCTATTTATAGAGAACCGAGCACATATGCGATGTGCATTAGGGTTCCTGAGATATGAAAGAATCTGCCGTCATTGCACGGTGCAGACTTCTGTGGCGCTGACACGTGACGGACATCGAGATTCCCCCCAAACGAGATATCTAGTGATTATAAACATAACGGAAGGAGGTGACACGTGGCGCGTGCCGATTTGCTTGCTCGGATACAGCCGAGTAAATCTTGAAATTTTATCCTAGATTTGGAGTCTAATTGATCCTTATCTAAGATTTAAATCAATTTGATATGATATCAATCATGATTTAATCCCAATCTTCTCTGCAAGAGGCGGTTTAAACAAACCAATTGGGGTAGACCCATGCTTCCTGTGCCTCTGGTGAGAACTAAGTGTTGTGCTTCTGGGGCGACGAGTAGACCATGCTTCTGGAGACGACGGAACCTCTGCTTTCAGGCGACGAGTGGACTTGGCTTCGAATGACGACGAGACTTCTGTGCGTATAGAGCAACTTATGAAGCTGTGTTTCCGGCTACCAGAGTCACTGTGCTGTAGGCGACAAGTATGCTTGTGTTTCAGGTTGACGAGGTTACTGTACTTTTGGAGCGACAGGTTGACTTGCATTGGTTGCGATGGGAGTTCCCAAGTCTCTTGTAGAGAAGTGACTTAAGCTTCTGATCCGGAGCAGATAACTGCACCGTGGGAATAGAGATGGTGTGAGCATATCACCATCCTGCGCCTCATGCGGACGCAGGTAAGTAGTTGCGCCTCTGAACAGTGAAGACGTTGGTTGCGGAAGGAAGGGTATGACACCCTTGCGCGTCTTAGATTGGCGCAGGCAGGTAGCTGCGCCTCTGGAGTGAAGACATTGGCTTCTGGAATAAAAGAAGGGGAGGGGGGCCTACCACCATCTTGTTTCTGAGGTTAGCGCAGGGAGGTGGCTGCGCCTCTGGCTTGAAATCTCTGGCTTCTTCAAAGTGTTGGGTTGCTGATATGCTTCTGAGAGGATGTACCCACAAGAATATCAGGATACGCTTCGGTGGAGGTCAATCCTCTAGTGTGTGTATTGAGAAGAAGGAAGGATGCGCTTCGATGAAGACTGCATCCCTTGTAGATCTCTCTAGACTTCTGTCGAATCTGTACTAGATCCTTTGTAGAAGAACAGAATTAGTCCCTTATGTATAGTCCTGATGTGTCTGTACTAGACTTTGGTAGACATGACAATAAAGGGACTTCTCTCCATATCTTCTGTTTTGTCTTTTTAGCACTGAGCCTGAGTCTTTTACATCTTCTGCGCTTTGACAAAAGGATGTCTTCAGCTGAGATTTTTCATGCTTCTACAAGACCCCCTTCAAAGTATCCCGAACTTGAGTCAAGCTCGGGATACTTTGAACAGAAGCATGAACACGCGTCAGGACTGTACGAGCTGGGTGATGGCTGGTGTCACACCTAGCTCTTAGCATTAATGGTCCTGAGTCATCATTTCAGAGTATGGACTCCTGATGGCTTCTTGATATTGGAGCCTCTTGCGTCTTAGCAGGGATCGTGAATCTTTTTAGCAGATGAGGTTCAGAGTCACGTCCCTTTGGTCAGTCGCAGTACTGTCATCTGTCATGGAGTGGAACTTTAGCTTAACTTGTAAGCTTCCTTCTGACTGATGTCTGGCTCGTGCTTGGACCACGCGAACAGCCTATATAAAGGACTGTCCTTCAAGAGAAGACTCAGCTGCTTCAACAATGGTCTTGCTTGCCCGATGTTCAGCTCCTGACGACCCTGGAGTTTGCTTGAGGCGGCCGTCGGTGGCAAATCTTTTTATCCAAAGAAGCTGTAGTAGAACTACCATTGTATCTCGAGACGTCCCGTATTCTGGATGTCGTGGACGTCAATGGCGTCTCGGACCTCTGCTTCCTGGGTTATGATTACTTGCCATTCTGACCGAGGAATAGCAAGGCATGCTGCTGTGGTTGCTCTCTCCGGCCAGCTGGGGAGATAGGGGAGTCCTGTGTTGGTCTTCATCCCTGGCTCGTGCCAGTAGCAGCTTCGGGCAGTAGCTTCCTTTTGACCAGGAAGTAATTGGCTCTGTCACCGCCTCGCCCGCGCTATTGAGAGCTTGTACCGTAATTTCAGCTTTTTTGCTTCTGTGTATGTAACTACAAAGAGTCTGTAATAGGTCTTTGTAGCCACATGTTTTTATATGTAGAAGCTTTCTTGTTCCCTTTGCTTTTGTCTCCAGAATAAAGAGGGAATCTTCATAATGGATTTGCCTGACCAGAGGTAATATGGACGTGGTAGGCTTGATCTTTGCCGGGATATAGAACAACAATCCAGAGGTAATATGGACATGAACTGTTTCCTAGACCGTCGGGATAATCATAGAATTGATGCGAGAAGAACGACTACTCAGAGGTAATGTGGACATGGTAGTTGCGTCTTCCAGGCGTAGAGGAGCAATCCAGAGGTAATGTGGACGTGAAGTGCTTCATCTACTTGAGAGAATATATAGGAGGGAGAGCGAGAGATCCCCTTACCAGAACTCATGGGCACCCTTTTCAGGGGATGTGGGTGCCTATGTTGGTTCTGTCTTCAGACGTAATACTTCTTTAGGAACTTGTCGTTGATGGGCATCATTAGCAAGTCCCCATTAGGATTAGCTAGCCGATAAGCACCGTTGGAGTACACCGTTTCTATAACAAACGGTCATTCCCTCTTGGGCTCGAACTTTCCAGCCGTCTTGTGGGTCATTACCATCGGTCTCCGTACTGCCAAGACGAGGTCGCCCACCTGGTAGGATCTTTCACGGACCTTTTTGTTGAAGGCCCCAGAGATGCGAGCTTGATAAACCTCAATTCTTTGTTGCGCGAGCAAGCGCTTTTCATCCAACGCTTCTAACTCTTGTAACCGCTTACGCTGATTGTCTTCGACGATTAATTGATTGGTGATCATGTTAGCAGACAACATCTTCTTAAGGACTTGACCTATGTTGGTATCGGAGTCCCAAGTTGAGGAGTCAGAAGAGTGTGAGTGCCTCATGACTTCTTCTTCTGAATCTTCTGAGGTGGTCATAGGTGTAACATACCCCAGCCCTCGACGAGTACGTTGGTAGTAGTTTTCGGCTTTTTTTTTAGCGCGAATCCGTAAGGGAAGACGCCGGTCTTTGCCATAATTGAGCCCCTTGTTGCTATTCAGGTCGTAGCCCATCTTCTGGATAAGGTTCTTGGCCTGCGCCGTGTAGCGGTAGAACTGCATTTTGCCGCTGTCAAGGTCTGGGTCTTCAGGAGTTATTCGCTGCGGATGCTCCAATCGACCGAATATGATGGGTTCCTCTTCTTTTTCCTGGCTGGAACTACGAAGTAGGCGCCTCGGGCAGGGACAACTCGGTTCACATGGTTGGCAGTTGTCACTTGCGTATGTAGTTTACACAAAGAATTGTCCAGAAAATATTTGGCGTTCCAGCATACGCCAGAGTAGTTCGATGACAACTTTCTGTTGTTGAAGTGGGATATCTTGTCCCGAAGGATTACGTCGTCGAAAGAGTGGGCCTCTGTATCGACGCAGACGTAATCTTCTAGCCCTTCTTCAGTGAGGGCTAAAGCTGCCGCCGGAGGAGGAGGACGCCTTCCTTTCAGCTTGACCATCAAGGGAATGGTGGTCGGATGTTCATGCGCCTTCATGGTCGGCCTTGGGGACCTCCGGGATAACTTTATTTGTATAGGCTTCTGACCATCTTTCATCGTCACTGGAGGCGAAGGTGGAGCTTTGCCCCGAAGCTTAACAACAAGAGACGCTGACACCTTGGGAGGCCTCCCCTTCAGTCGAACCTTTAAAGGTTCTTTGACCACTGTTGCGCTTTCTGTAGCTGTCTCTGCCTCGTCGACAGCATCATTGCTGTCGTCATCCCAGGGGACTGACTTGTATAGATCAGCATCCGTACAGTAGGCTCCAAGTCCTCGGAACGGGTCGATATCAGCGAACTCCGTTTTGATAGTCCCGTCGCTGGCCACATATTTCATGCACTGATGTAGGGTAGAAGGGACAATCATGTACTCATGGATCCATGGTCACCCCAGCAGCATGTTGTAATTTATGTCTGCATCAATGACATAGCAAGTCACTTCAGTGTGAAGGTCGTCGATCTGACATTTCAGGCAAATTTTGCCTAAGGGCTCGCTCTTTCCCGCGTTGAAGCCACTGATTGTTGTGTTAGAGGCTGTCAACCGATGCATTGGAACCCCTAAAGTTTGAAGCAAGCTTCTTGGGATAATGCTCAAAGAGGAACCTGGGTCGATGTGGATGCGATCGACCTTTATGGCACCTACATACCCCGTATAGTACAGGGGACGGTTGTGCCGGTTATTCTTTAGCAGTATGTCTTGCTGGGTAAAAGTGATACTGGGAATCACTTCGACCACGCTGTGGCAATGTGGGCAAGCTGCAAGATCCACTTTCGGTGGCTGAACCTGGGTGAGGAAGGACTCGACGTTCTGTAAAGCTTCACTGAGCGCATCTCGGGTCTCTTTAGAGAGGCGGAGGAGCTCGAAAAGTAACAATCTTGTCGGAGTATTAGCCAGCTGCGCTAGAATATCGAAGTTGTAGGGCTTGATAGGCCCGATTGCCGGGTCTTGTTCCAGCAGTTGCCAGCAATACGGAACCATATCCATATTACCTCTGCGTTGACGGAAAAGACAAGCAAGCCATGACCGTCAACATCTCCAAAGGTTTAGCAGCTGCGAACCCCAAGTCTGCGGAAGAGCAGAGGCATATATGCGGACAATAAGCAAACAGTGCGCCATTTTGAAGCCAATGATTGGGTCCTTCACTTACAACCATACAGACACACCACTGTTGCTTCACAACATTACAATAAACTCTCTCTAAAATTTCATGCCCCTTTTGCATCATCGAATGGATTGTATCTGTTGCGTATAAGTTGGATCTTCCACCTGGGTGCCGCATCCACCCCGTGTTTCATGTGTCTGCCCTAAAGAAGAAGTTGAGCAATGGTGTTACATTCAGCCTCGCTCCCATAGACCAAGGAGAATGGTGTACTACCTGTAGGTGTACGAACAGTCGTACGGTAGGGACCATTAATGCTAAGAGCCATATATATATATATATATATATATATATATATATATATATAAGAACAAAAAACAAAAAGAACATAAAGCGCGCCTAGGCGCGCCTTTTCTTGGTTGCGCCTTTGGTGCGTCCGGAGAAAAGTGTCTCGCCTATTAAGGTGCAACGTGCAAGTGTTGCGCCTTTCTGTAAGGCACGCCCGAGGCGTGCCTTTGACTACCATGGTGCCTTCAGTAAAAAATTTATTGGTTGGGAATGAAAGGGTAGTCAAAACATACATTTATCGTCCATTGCGAAACATGTCAGCGTAACAAGGTCGAAGTTGTTTCCCCTCCAGGTCTTCTTAGTCTACTGCCGATACCTGACAATGTTTGGTTAGATATCTCCAGCTTCCAATTGCAAAACCTCCATTTTTGTCGTGGTCGACCGACTCGCCAAATATGCACACTTCAGTGCCTTGCCTCATCAGTATACTACTACAAAAGTCGCTGAAATTTTTCTTCGCAATGTCGTAAAACTCCAAGGCATGTCAAGATCCATAAGCGACAGGGATACTATTTCCCTTAGTAATTTTTGGGAGCCATTTTTTAAGTTGCATGATAGCAACTATGTGGAAGCTTAGCTTATCATCCACAATCCGATGGACAAACAGAGGGTTACAAACCACACCTTAGAATGCTACCTTCGGTATTATGTTGGTCATTGTCCAACCAGGTGGACAAAGTGGCTACCTTGGGCTGAATGGTGGTACAACACGACTTATCATTCTTCCATTAAGATGATCTCAAGCCGTCAATAGTACTACTCCTCCAACAGTTTCAGCATACATGCCGAGTTCCACAGCAGTTCATGCAGTTGCTTTGGCCTTACAAGATAGGGATCACAATCTCAAACTTCTCAAGGATAATCTTTCTGATGCACAAGCCAGAATGAAGTATTATGCGGATAATATATGCGGACAATAAGCAAACAGTACGCCATTTTGAAGCCAATGATTGGGTCCTTCGCTTACAACCATACAGACACACCACTGTTGCTTCACAACATTACAATAAACTCTCTCTAAAATTTCATGCCCCTTTTGCATCATCGAATGGATTGTATCTGTTGCGTATAAGTTGGATCTTCCACCTGGGTGCCGCATCCACCCCGTGTTTCATGTGTCTGCTCTAAAGAAGAAGTTGAGCAATGGTGTTACATCAGACCCACATCTACCTATTCTTGCAAATAATGCAACATGGATTCCAGAGAAGTTGTTGGATCACGATATCTTTAAACATCAGAACAAGGTTGTCACTCGCTGTCTTATCAAATGGAAGGATCACCCAATTGACGAGGCAACATGGGAAGAATGTGAGGATTTTCAGACTCGTTTTCCAGATTTTCAGGCTAAGGACAAGCCTTGCTTCAAGAGACGGAGGATGTTAGGAAACTATATTCAACGTTCCATATTAATTCATCCATCAATTAGCTATTTGTTTTTTTTTTATTAGCTATTAAGTCAGCATCAATTATCCTTCATTTAGTATTATGTCTTTCCTATTTGCATTAGAGTCCACTATTAGTTATTTCCTTAGAGAGACCTTCCATTTAGTCCTCATCATTCCTGTTGTCTTTTATGACATTCTCTATTTAAATCAGTTATTGTAATGGTGGAAGTCAGAAAAATATTAATAAAGTTCTTTCAACTTGGTGGCTAATCCCCAATCAAAGGATTTATAAGGTGGTTGATCTCCAATCAAAATATCAAATTAGGGTCTTACCTAACACAAGTCCCACGTTTCCACAAAAACTTGCATTCAACCAACTGAAATCAGCTTTGACAAGCCGAAATGTCTTTTATTGGGGTGAAATGGTTTAAGATAAAATCCATATAACCAAAGAAAACATCAAATAGGAAAATATCTTTTATCAGAGTGAAACTCTTACGGTCTTACCCATGCTAAAGTAGTTCCAAAACCCTCCACGGAATGTGTGATAACCCTCCTGAGAAGAGATCAACAGAAATTAGGCATATAAACAACAGCAGTTTTCTCATATAAAAAAAGTAGTTCCAGAACATGTTCCCAAACAACCTAAAATTATTTTAGAAGACAATATACAAGTAAAAATCATGTGTCGATATTTTCCCTGAAAACTTGTAACAGGGTCTTTGGTATTGACTTATTCATGATGCACCCACGTGATAACAATCGTAAGAAAGAAATAAACTGTTGTAGTCTTATTTTAGTTATTTCGAAGGAAGTGGTACCCTTCGAATGCATCTTCCAGGCAATCATGCTGGCACTTGCCCATATATAATATTAACTATTAGGTGTAGCTAGATAGGTAAACTATTGAACCTGGTTTCATGTCCTTGTAGAAATAACTTAGTTTTCTTTCTAGAATGGAAATCTCTCTCCTACAAAATCTCAAGTACCATGATCAGTAACATAAAGCTTTTTCCTACTGCCTCCACTTTTAGATACCAAAAAGTGAAAATGATCAAATTTTTACATGTTGTGCCTCAATTAGAACTTTGGATACCCAGAGTTTCAAGAAGATGACTAACTGATATGTTCTTAAAGCTCATAACTTCCCCATTCCCCTAGAATGTTACTCAATAAGAATCCTTAAGAGAAAGTTTCACCACATTTTTCTTAAGTGGTAAACTTGTTATACTTGAAAATAAATGGTCAATAATTCCCCTTCAGAATGACGACAAGATGGCCATAATTAATCTGCACTGGCACGAAAAGAAACAAAGGAAGTTTGGAACCAAATCCTGGTGCATAAACATGTCCGTAATGTTTGGTAACCAAAATTAACGTTATTGAATAAATATGCTCCTAGATAAAAAGATGCAGAGAGGATGATAGAGAATAAAAAGTTCTATAACTGTTTTGGTAATTGTAGATGGACAGACATAATAGCAACGCAGCTAAAATATACAAAGTAACAATAAAAAGCTAAGAAGCAGAAGATATTACCCTATTGAGCGAGTCTGTATCTGAAACGCGATTAAAAGCATGTAGAGAGTGCGGCAATTCTAGAGGAGCAATTGGGTCACACGAACCTTTGGCAGGAATTCTCATCCTCATGACAATATGCCAACTGAAGGACAAAATTATAGGCATGTCAAGTGTTGAATATGTATTAACTCTAACCACATACCGGATATCAAGTTATACTAATGAAAAAGGGGTTAAAAGAAGAACAATCTATAACAAATTTAATTAGTGTGAGTATTAAGGATGCTATGATGCACCAACATAGTTGAATCCTTACTACCAAGGAACTTTCTTGTAATAGATGCATGAAAAACCAACTTGTGTCTATGGTTGGGATACTACCTCGCTCGTATTCTTATAAATGAGGATTTCACTAATTATGGTAATTTTCATATGTATAGTTGTTATCAACTGATTACAGATAAAAGTCCAAGTAGTGGATAAAGTCCAAGTAGTTATCATTATGGTTTAGTGTAATGTGATTGGAATGTATGATATTAAACCACATATATGCATGAACTACTAAAATGTTCCTACTCGTAGGATTTCCAATTGGGAGTTGGATATTACGGTTAAACTAGTGACAGTTGATGTGGTAGTCAATATCATACTATTTGTGACACACTATGCAATGTCATGTTATATCAATGTGTGTGCTTATTGAAGAATGTGTTCTCTGAAGAGGCCCGCCTAGGGTTCTATATTAAGCTTTACTTGATCCCCAAACCGGAATCTAGGAGTTGCAGTGATGTACAACTTGTTTGCATATTTGTGTAATTGCAAATAACTCATTCATAGGAATTAAATTAGGTAAATTATGAGCTATTATTGATAATTATGCAATTAAATCCTGACATAATTTTGGTTACTATTGTTTAGGGATAGGGATTTGATCTCCCATATAAGGGAAGAGCTTATGGATATCGAGTGCAACCTATGTTGCACGAATAAAGACAAATAACAACAAGAACAATATATGGATACGGGTATACGTACATTTTCGAATAGGTATGATAGGTAGACACCTATGTTGCACAATTACTAACACATATACGTGTAGAAAATGATACAGATACGGACACCATTTTCCCGTGACCGTGAAACATAAGAGTGCAACCAAGCTATGGCTTCTCTTCCATGATTGGTGAAACTCTAATGGACGAATCAGAGACACCTCGACTGAGGTGCTCGACTGCATGACTACTCAATCCAATCCAATGTGATCGTTACGGATACCATCACAAAGGTCGCCTCGCCTCATATGTTCTGAGGCGCAGAAAATGGAGCCTTGTGCGCCTTGTGCGCCTCGCGCCTCAAGTGCGACTTTGATAACTTTGGGGTTTTATCATGATTTTTTCTAACCATGATATGTTAATTTTGAACAATCATAAAACATTATATAGCTAGGAAATAGCAAAATGCATAATCCCCAAGACCATGTGTATTATACTAGTAACAGTTCCTATTATGATAAGATATGCAGTAATGGAGACATACACCAGTGGAGGAAGCTAGATCCTATAAAATTTAATTAAATGAAGATGGATGTTTATCTCCAAGTAACAGTAGCATCTACTTAGAATATAGAAAATCGTTGGAGATAATGCTACCATGGAAATGTGCAACATCAATAAGTTTTCTGTTTGATTACCAGATGAGGAGATCATGTCTCTCAGGTAAAATTCACTTTATAGAACCCAACTCAACACTCTATCTGGTTTAGATTTTGAAACTGGACTCCAAACAGAATTTTCATCCCTTAAACTGCTTAAACGTCCAAATGTATGTTGCTGACAATATTACTTATCGAATTTAATACTTCCATGTCAAGGATAAAAGAACCTCAAACAAATGAACCACAAGCAGAAATAAAAACTATGGATACAGGTTCCTGCTTGAGTGAATGATCCATACAAGGCTTCCGTTATTTTGAAGAGGTATACAGCTATTATATTCATAAAAAAGTATTACAATCTCTAGGTAAATATTCTACTAAATTAGTCTTAAAAAAATATTCTATGAAATAAACATATATGCCGTCATACAAACTGTTTACTTAAGTCTTTGAATATGCAGCCAATAAGAAATGCATTAAAACTCCAAGTTTTGAACATGTTATAATTCTGACTTTGATGATCGGAAACAACTAGAGCTTGGGTATGTCATTCCTTTTATCTCTTTGGCTTTGTGTCATGGATATGAATGCAATTCCCTATAGCAAATTATAGCATCTCGCCTCTTCGTCTAGATTCTTTATAGTCTAAAGGAACTTGGAGTTGAGTTTAAACTCCATAACTAAAAGTTAGGTCTACTACCTGCCAAATCTAGGTTTTGTGGCAGGGGCCACTCATGCTCATATGAACTTTGGTAGGAATTTGGAACCAACATAGAGCTGGTCATAAAAACTTCTCAATTCCTTTGCATGGAGCTTTCTCATGCTCCATAGCCAATCCCATTCAACAAACAACAAAAGCTTATAACACTTCCATCAAAAGAACTCGAACTAATAAGTCCTAGTTTGTGGACAAAAATTAATGTCCAAATTCGTTAAAGCAAGCACAGTTCAGTTTAATATCAAAGATGGGATCATTGAGGCATGACAATTCAGTACCTATCAATCTTCATTGCTTTTCCTTTCTTTACTTCTCCCAGAAAAGATTTCACAGAATTACGATCAGTACCAGGATTCTTCTTCCCCTACAAGGATGGTTGGGAGCTTGTCATGAACAATTACAAAGCATAAAAATGAAATTCTCTTGAACTACTTGGGGTCACATTACTATAATTCCTCCTACTAATCAAGTAATCCGAAAACTTATTGAGCACATAAACTAATTATTCAATAAGATTTAATGACTCGTAGGGCTTGACCTACCCAACCAAATGAAAATGGAAGATTGTTTCCTGTTCCCAAAGGAACTGTAGCAATAGGAGGTGGTTGTTCTAGTTTTAGATCAGAAACTACACCAAGAAGCCAACTTGCTGTACCATCTCCACCTGCGACCTAATGAAAGCTGTATGTCAGATCAGATCAGATGTGAAACCTTATAGAATAGAAAAGTAGTCAACCAACCACTTGAGTCCTACTGCAAACTGCATCTTCTTACTAGAAAAAAATTGAAATATAGTTGGGGTGAAACAAGCAGCGCTATTCTTGTAGTAAAATTACTCACAATCAATCTCAATCTGTTCTGAATCTCAAAAGCAAGTTTATCACCACCAGATTTGAGTCTTTCCAAATTGCCATAGAGTCTGTGCAGAACCTTGTCAGGAGCTTGCTCTCCTAAATCAAAAACCTGAAGATCACACAATTCAATGTGTGTGTGATTTGTAATGTATGTAAACCATATAAATTGGAAACTGGGTCTGTAACTATTTAGGCTGTTGTTAGGACAAAACAGGCACATTCTATTGTAACATTCTTTAGTACCGATCTTACCTGGGCTCTGTTAAGGATTTCACGGTATGTTAAAAGCAAATCACCACCAAGTTGGCCACCACTTCTGGAGTTGATAAAAACTATCACAGGGCAATCAGGTGTATAAGAGAGATGCTCGACAGAGGACTCTGGTACTAGTATATAATCTGGTATGTAGAACTCCTTCAAGAGCAAATTTGTATCTGAACTGCAGTCAGCCATTTTAGCATCCAACCTGAAATATTAACATAACTTAATGTCCGACAATGATGCTAAATCAACTAATACAGAAGACAAATTTTCGAAGACTGCCAAAATAAAGTGCTCACAAATTTGAAACACAAGTGACATATGTAAGATTTTGAATCTCTTGTTATTCATTTGTGAGCATTTCTCATGTGTATAACTACAATAGTTGGAAGATCTCGTATAAGAGCATCGATAGTAGATGGAGCTCAAGAATTTATCGTGAGGCCCAAATTTGCAATAAAAAAATGTAGAATGAGTTGGGTTTGTACGAGAATAGTAAAAATATATCTTGAGGCCCAAATGAGATAGTGGATATAGACCCACGTGTCATCTTCTTTCTTTTTCAAAAAAATAATATAAAATCTAGAATCTAGAAATTGAAGCTTCAAATTGAGCCTTTATTATTCTACAAAATGAGTTTCTACATTCTGAATGTAAAAAAAAAAAAAAATTGGCCCAGGCTACATCTCAGGTGACTAGGACGGGACGGCTTCAATTGAACCTTACTATTCTATGAAATGAGCTCCTACATTCTGAATATAGAATCTATAACTTCTAATGAACTTTACTACTGATGTTCTAATAGCATATATCCTATAATCATGAAGGTGATAATTACAATACAATTGGCAAATCTCCTATAATGGCAGATCTCCTATAATCATATAGGTGATGATTACAATACAATTGGCAAATCAATAATACTCAGCAGAACGACCAAAAAAATCGAAACCGGAAAAAAATTGCCAGGTGTCCGACCCTGATTGGTCGGACCAAATTTGCTGACGTCACCCTCCCCCGCTAACATAGGCAATAAAGTCCGGCCAATCAGGCCTGAACACCTTTCACGCAGTTTACAGCGCGGTTTACACCATGGTCTGTAAGGCGGTGTTGTTGGCAAATCTCCTATAATGACAGGTTTCATATAATCATAAAGGTGATAGTTACAATATAGTTGACAATTGGCAAATCTTCTATAATTGTCAGATGTCAAATCTTTTGGTTGTCATCTAACACATGTCCACAAGCTGAAGTGGAAATAGAGTTAACACGAAGCTTGGAACGAAGAGAACGAAACCGCGTGAGATAGTCCTTTGGTAAAGAGACCAATAACTTGTTCATCTCCAGGAATATGTCTATTGTCAGGATGCTAGAAGCCAACTTTTCTCTAATGAAGTGTATATCAATTTTGATGGGCGTTGTGTGAGCATTAAAGACAGGATTATATGCCATATACACAGCACTCACATTATCACAAAGAATTACAAGAGTACATGAAGGTTGAAGATAATGCTCCTACAGTGACAACAAATTGATATTATGATTTGAAGCTAGAACGAGACAGTTGCTTGCTTTTTAGCACCCCATGCAATAACGTTTGATCCATAAAAGATGCAATACCCAGTGGTGGAGTGACGATCATCTGAATCGTCCTCCCAATCGGCATCACAAAAGCCTTGTAGATGAAGATTAGCAGAGGAAGAAAAATGAAGGCCATACTCAAGAGCGTCCTTAATATAACGGAGAATTCGTTTTGCGACAACAAAATGAGTGAGTCGCGGAGAATGCATATATTAACACACCTTGTTCACCGCAAAGGATATGTCCGGACATGTGAGAGTAAGATACTGCAAGGCACTAACTCACTGACATCAATTGGAGGAGTCATCAATGAGACTAAGCTGGCAAGATGAAGCAATAGGAGTGACAACAGGTTTAGCACCCTCTATGCCGAAGCGTTGTAGAAGCTCAAGGGCATACCGCGTCTGGCAAAGAGAGAGTTTGGACGTTGTCCTCTGTACTTGGAACCAAGAAGAAATGAAGATCACCAAGAGGTTTCAACTCAAACTGTCGGCCAAGAAGGGTAACTAGTTGTTGGATCCGCATAGAACAATTCCCAGTTAAAATGATAGCATCAAAATAAATGAGAAGAAGGATAAAGTTACAACCACAGGAGTAGATGAATAAGGATATAGGGACAACCATAAAACCAACTTGCTTAAGACAATTGCTAAAAGTCTAATACCAAGCATGAGACGCCTGCTTAAGACTATATAAGAATTTTTGCAGTTTACACACATAGTTCGGGTAAGTTTGATCAACAAATCTACGAGACTGGATCATATATATACTTCTTCCTCAAGAGCACCATTAAGAAATGCATTTGTGACATCTAATTGGAATAGAGGCCACTGAAGAGAAACTGCCATGGAAAGAACAAGACGAATAATACCATGCTTGACAACAGGACTGAATGTGTCAAAATAATCTATCATGACTTGTTGATGAAATCCCTTTGCGACTAAGCGTGGTTTGTAACGCTTAATGGTTCCATTAGAGTGCCTTTTAATTCGATAAATCCATTTATGGCCAAGTACATTTTGTGAAGGTGGCGGAGGTATAAGAGTCCAAGTTTTGTTTTTGCCCAAGGCATTAAACTCAGTAGCTATCGCTTCCCGTCATTATGGATGTTTAGAAGCTTCTTGTATAGAAAGCAAGTAAAATATGATGGGATGTTTAGTGGAGAGAAAAACTTTAGGTCGTCGAGTACCATCCATGGCTTGGGTAGTCATAGGATGAATACGAGATGATGGTTGAGAATTAGGAAAAGGAGTAGGAGGAGAAGAATCTGGTTGGTCAACAAGTGGTGATATTGAGAGAGGGTTTAGACGAGTGATGATTGGAGAAACAAAAGAGAAGGAAATTGGTTGTGGGTTAGCACGTAGGTTTTGAGCAAGGTTCGCAGTATCGATATCGGAATGGTATCGGACCAATCATCCATAACGAGTTCGAGTGCCTTACCTTTATATAAAGGGGCGCGCGAGGACTCTTTTGAATTCTTTTCCTCACTGGCGTTCACCGTCCCTTCCTTCTATTAGCTCCCTAACGGTCGCCTCATATAATTTGAATTTCTCTGACATTCTAGTTTCCGAAATGGATCTATTATATTTCAAAGAGTCAAATATAAGTATCGGTATCGGCGATATCGGTAGTATTGGCGGTTTCGGACCGGAGTATCGAATTTTTTGGTATCGAAAAACAAATTATTATTAATAAATTATTAATATTTTAAAAAAAATATTTTATACATTTAGGCATAATTTAAGTATTTCCAATGTTATTTCTTAGTAGTTATGAAATTAAATTAAATAGTAGTCACCCTTACCAATTGGTTTACATGCAAGAGATCAATTTTTTTCTTTTATATGCTTTTACAACCTTATTATGCTTCAAACCCTTGTTGATTTGTCTTTTTTCGTTCAATTCTCTTTGCCAAAATGATCGAAAAAGAGACCCCCAATGTCGTTATCGGTCAGTATCGAGTATCGGTCAGTATCGTATAGGGACATGCCAAACCGTATCGGTATCGGCCGTATCGGATCGGTATCGGCCGATACTTTAAACTATGATTTTGAGAGATGGTGATAGGATGTAGGATGGGTAAAAGGTTAGTAGGAAATGGCTTAGAGGTGAAGGATAATGCTGGGGTGTGGGATAGTGGATGAAGAGAACTAGTCACAGAAGCATATGGAAAGAAGAGTTCACCAAGAAAATATGGCAGCAGATGATAATTTTACTAGTGGTTGGATTGAGGCACTTGTAATCTTTGTGAGCTCTACTATATCCCAAAAAACACATTGTACTGATTTGAATGCCAATTTGAATTGGTCAAAGATTGTAAGACACGGATAGCAGCTGCAACTGAATACCCGAAGATATCTATAGTCAAGTGGTTTATGAAATACCCAATTAGATGGAGCTTGATGATTAAGTAGTAGAGTAGGCAGTCGATTAATAATATAAACAACAGTACTAAAGGCATGATAGCAAAGATCCTTACTCCTTAGGCACATGAGAGTGGGTCATTAGTGTAAGTCTCATCTTAACAAGGTGACTATGCTTTCTCTCAGCCATGTTGTTTTGCTCGGGAGTACGAGGGCAAGATATCCGATCATATATGTCACAATTCCAAAAATGATTTGAAATTATTGTTGATGAACTCGCCACTACCATCACTTTGAAAATATTTGATTTTCTTACCAAACAGATTTTCCACAAGTTTTTGAAAGACTAAAAATGTAGAGAAAAAAACATTAGACTTTCGATATAATAGAAAGAACCAAGTGAAGCGATTGCAGGCATCAACAAAAATAAAAAAGTAGTAACCTTCAATAAAAGTAACAGGACTACAGGAGTCGGTACCCAAACATCACAATATAAGCTTTAATAAAGAAGAAACATCATCATAACGAGGAAAAGCCAATCGACTATTTTTGCCTAATGGACAACTTTCACAAAAGTGACGTGAAGAAATCTTATTATAAAGAGATAAAACATTGCTTAAAGAGCGTAAAATTGCATCTGACAAGTGACCTAAGCGAGCATGCCAAGTATTTGCTAACGCCTTTGCACCAACAAGTCAAAAAGAGGAAACACCGATTTGCTTATTCTGACTCGTAGCATGGAGAGTATAGTGATCACCATCAAGCATAAGCGAATCCAGGATTACAATCCACTGGAGGCACAATCATAGAAGGGTTCGGGGACAACGCCTCCGAAATTTTTTTTTTTAGTATAACAATATATTAAAAAAATCACTGCGGCCCGCCCCCAGTGCCCGCCATGTGGATCGGCCACTACCATCAAGCGGTCCCTGTTGGAGGACCTTTCATGTCTTTATGTCCTTGACCCAAAAAAAATCAGAAGATGTAAATATAAATATACAATTATTATCCTTTGTTAATTTTGCCACAAATAATAAATTGCGACGAAAAGGAGGAATAACATAGATATCTTTTACGTGCAAGGAACCAGATGAAGTAGATATAGAAGTAGATCCAATATGTGATATAGGCATACGATACGATTTCCATTGACAACCATAATATCACAAGGACCATTATCAGAGATCAGAGGAAGTCATGTGTTGAGTAGCACCATTGTCAACAACCCGCTTAGCATCAGAGGAAATCAAGTACATTATGATCGACGAGATGCATGACTCTGAAGGCTTGAAAAGCTTCTGAAATCTCATTAGGAGACCCACAAACATTGGCCCTATGATTGGCACTACCACACTTGACGCAAATTATGTGCCTAGAAGCAGGTCTGCCCTCGACGAGAAAAAGGAAAAAAAACGTAGATTGTTGTTGGACAGAAGAAAGACATTATAGAAGAAAAATAGAAAATAAAAAAAGAGGTAGATGAAAATAAATCTCATAATCAACATATGGAGGTGGGTTAAAAACCTCAACCACACAGATTGCATTGATGGCTTTCTTATTTATAAGAAATTTACTAACAATAAAGATAGAACAAAATAAATCTAAGATAACAATAACATAATCAAGAAATATCCTTCTTATCCATAATGATTGATATGGATGAGTTGGAGGTTTGAATTGATAAGTTTAAATCTTGAATTTGTTGATTCTCTAACATCTCCCCTCAAACTGTGCGTGGTGGCCATGCATAGTTTGTCACGTAATGATTACAGAACAGTTCATCCACCATCTTGGGCTTGTTTGAGAGAGAGCATCTTGGGCTTGTTGAAGAGAGGACATCAAGTTCATCCACCATCTTTTCTGTCCTTCATTTTGTCTGGTATTGCTTGACTGCATCTGAGAGTTTTTTCAGAAAGTATTCTGATTTCCACCCACGAAGAAGAGGATTAGATTTTCGTCAAGTAATGAAATCATCTGTTTGTTTTGGTGTAGAATTTTCTGCATCAATGGAATTGTTTGGATTTGGGATTGTTTGGATTTGATGTGTGGGATTGTTTGGATTTGGAATGTTGGGTTGTTTGAATTTGGTGTGATGCATCAATGGATAGTTTAGATTTGGTTTTGGTGCGGAATGAATTTTCTATATCAGTTGGATTTGGAATTGTTTGGATTTGGTGTGTGGGATTGTTTGGATTTTGTGTGATGCATCAGTGTTTGGATTGGATGATGTATTTCGGGGAAAACAATGTTGTGTCGAATGATCACAACCTGCTCTGATACCAAGAAGAAAAATCGAAAATGAAAAAACAGGTAGATGAAAATAAATCTCATAATCAACATATGGAGGTGGGTTAAAAACCTCAACCACACAGATTGCATTGATGGCTTTCTTATTTATAAGAAACTAGTCATAACCCGTGCCCATAGGGCATGGTTCATTTAAGGTATATTCCTCCTCAAAATCTTGGACCCCCAATTTTAAACGAACAATAATAATTATGAGGCCCCCATCAAAATATTAAATCCCAACCACTGCTGGATGTGAATTTTCTTTGGATTCCTCATAAAACTCCACTCTCAATAATGCTCATCCATAACCATTATGAGTGCAAATCCCACTCTTTGGATTCCCCATAAAACCCCACTCTCAATAATGATCATTCTCCATAAAACTCCACTCTCAATAATGCTCATCCACAACCATTATGAGTGCAAACCCCACTCTTTGGATTCCCCATAAAATCCCACTCTCAATAATGCTCATCCACAACCGTTGATTCACCAAGATTAAATCCCAACCACTCTTTATCTTGGCACAGTCAGCCCTAGGATTCAAAAACTTTTGTGTTTTGTATAAGAGATTTACTAACAATAAAGATAGAACAAAATAAATCTAAGATAACAATAATATAATCAAGAAATATCCTTCTTATCCATAATGATTGATATGGATAAGTTGGGGGTTTGAATTGATAAGTTTAAATCTTGAATTTGTTGATTCTCTAATAATTATGATGGAAGCCAGGATTACGGCTAGTGTTGTCACAACCAAACCCACCACGTAATCCTCCACGACCGTGATACTGAGTACGAGCATGTGGCACACCGAGAATGGAGGATGGCTGGTCATGATTGTAAAATGCAACAAGAGAAGCAGTACCGCCATTAGAGGGGGATAATCTTAACTCAAAGTCAAGAAGCAAACCAATAATTTCGTACATAGAAAGAAAAATCTGTTGTGCATTGATTGCCACCATAATAGGATCATACCTAGATCCAAGGCCCCGGAGAAGCCAGAGAGAAAGATCATCGCCATCGAATGGTTTGTTAGCACCGACAAGTGAAAGGGCCAAAGTTTTGGCATGCTCAATATAATTCTCCATGGAACGAGATCCTTTGGTGATGGTTTGCAACTTGGTTTTGAGATGTAGAATACGAACCCGAGTTTGAACACCAAAAAGAGTTTCCAAGCAGACCCACACGGAGTGAGTTGTCTCTTTACCAGCAACAAGAGACAACACAAATTCAGAGAAAGAGATAAGCCAAACAATTATCATTTGATCAAGATGATCCATTTAACGCACACCTGCATAATTTATTCAATTAGCATCAAGAACAGGTTTGGGATTGTCGCCAAGAACGAACGCCATAAGATTATAGCTCTTGAGTATAGGAATGACTTTGGTTCGCCAGAAAAGATAGTTGGTACGAGAAAGCTTCAGAGAGAGATCTTATTTGATAGATTTAAAGGCAAATAATGGAGAAGATGAATTCAAAGATGCATAGGTAACTTCAAGGTTTGATGAAGAAGCCATGAGAATAGAGAACTAGATCGTAAGAATGGAGAACTGGATTGTAGACAGTGATACTATGTAAGATTTTGAATCGCTTCTTATTCATTCGTGAGTATTTCTCATGTGTATAATTACAATAGTTGGAATATCTCCTATAATGGCATATTTTTTATAATCATGTAGGTGATAATTACAATACAATTGGCAAATCTCCTATAATGACAGATCTCATATAATCAAGTAGCTGATAATTACAATACAATTGACAGATCTCTTATAATGACAGTTTTTCTATAATCAAAAAGGTGGTAATTACAATATAGTTGGCAATTGATAAATCTTTTATAATTGTCAGATGTCAAATCTTTTCGTTGTCATCTAACAACATCAACAATCAATAGAAGAAAAATTAGAAGGAAACCACCAATTAGTTAAAATGGATTCGCCTAAAATCTTATAAGATATCAAGATTTTTGGCTATCAAACAATTGAATAGCATTGGAAAATAGGGGTGCAACTTGGGCGGGCTAAACCCGAGCTCGATCGGGTAAAGTCGTTGATGGGTTGGGTTAAGGTTGAAGATAATCGGGTTCGGGCTCGGGTTTGGGTTAAACTATTTGAACCCGATCAAAAATCGGGTTGGGCTCGGATTCATGTGTCGGATTACCCAAAGAACCCGAAACCCGAAAAGCCTGGGGGGTCGAAAAGTCCCACAACTATGGAGTTTGTTCCCCCTAAGAAAGTGGGAAGTGGTTTCAGGGCCACGTTCCCTGCGGAGGAGATTGCTCAGGTGACGACTTTCTGGGAGAATACGTTGGTCCTCTATGTTCTGGGGAACAAACCCTTCTATGGACAGATACGGACGTATGCGGCGCGGGTATGGCAGCCGAAGGGGAGCATGGAATTCTTTGCCAGGGAGAACGGCTTCTTCTACGTGAAGTTCGGGCTAGCAGACGATGTAACCAGAATCCTCCAGGGTGGGCCGTGGACGTTCGACGGGAGGCTTATTATCCTGAAAGAGTGGACTCCGGACCTGAAATGTGAGAAGGAAGTCAATGCTATCCCGGTCTGGATCCGCTTCCCGGAGTTCCCGGTGCGATATTGGAACATTCCATTGCTCATGAGACTTGCTAGTCTGATGGGCAGGCCGATTAAGGCAGATGATGCTACAGCCTTCCGTTCGAGGCTGATATATGTGAGGATGTTCGTAAAGATCCGGACTGGAGAGGAGCTGCCGAGCATAGTGGAGTACGAGATTCCTTTAGATGAGTTCCTATCTCAGAGAGTGGAGTACGAATGGGTACTCCCTACCTGTTCACTCTGTAGCTGCTTCGGGCACCTTGATAGTTCCTGCCCGTCTGGAGGATTGCAGAGGGGGTCTGTCACGGCTACTACTGATACACCTAGCTCCCCTCGGGTGATGGCGTCTACATCCGGGGATGACATAGAGGGAGAGCTTATGCGGGAGGGAGACCAACCGATGGAGGAGGCTAGGGGTCAGAGCCTACCTATCTTGCCTGCGGCGGCTCCTCCTGGTGGCGCTATGGTCGCCTTCTCGGCGCAGAGGAGCATGGTCACCAGAGGCATGGTGACTTCGGAAATAGAGGGGAGTGGAGTTGGCGGATCGGCTAGTGAGCAAGTTTACAGCAGGAAGAGGCGTGCGGGTCCTCTACGGGATGGTCCCCCCTAGCGGGGGGTCACTCCCCTGTTACGGGAGAGGAGCTTTGTGTTGACAATCCAGCCTGGGCCCTGATGCTTACTCAGTTTTCCACCCAGCATGTCCCTACTGTTGAGGTGGAGGAGGATATGACAGAGACGGAAGTGGTACCTCCCCCGGGTACCAGTTCAGGTGACTTACAGGGGGACCCCTCACTTAATAATTAATGACGATTATAGCCTGAAATGTGAGGGATGCGTGCTCTCTAGGAAGATGGAGGGAGATTTGTGGAGTTTTACACAGGGAGAAATGTGATATCTCTGTTCTGCTGGAAACCAAGATTAAAGGGGATAAGACTCTTGCCCGTCGGACACCCAATCATTGGGGCCATATACACAACTTGGCTCTCTGCGACATGGCGAGTATCTGGGTCAGATGGAGCTCAAAGTGTTGGGATGGGGACTTAATCTTGATGTCGGAGTAGCTGATTGCCATTGTTTTCACGAACAAAGGTGGCTTTCGGTTCTTATTGGGAGCGGTATACGGCCACAACGACAGGAGACGTCGGGAGTGATGGAACTGGGGATTCCCAGGACCCTTCCTTTGGTGTGCGTATTGATCGATAGAAAGTTAAACAGATCTAATACGTGTTCTAACCCTTCATAGGCGGAAACTAGGGTTCACGAATTATACCTGCGGCGGAAAGGAGACAAGTAATTTCTGGCAATCTCGAGCGGACGACCCCAAGATCTTCTGCACGTATTCCTTCCTCGAGTTGGACGTCGTGTGGGCGACGATCTCCCAACCTTTTCTTCTCCTTGGCAGCCCTCTCTTTCTCTCCTTACGTGAATCACGAATTTAGAGAAAATTTCAGATTTCTGATCAGTAATCTGGCGGCCAGAGAATAGAGGATATATATAGGCTACGGCAGGGACCATGAGGAGAAATTAGGGTTAGGCCTCCTAACGGATCTGGATATCCCGTGTTCAGCCTGAACACACAATCCAGGCCCATTAACAATAGCTCGGTCCACTAATGAGCTATTGTTGCACTACCTCCCTAATCCCAAATTATGTTTGTGGGCTCCTATTATTATATGCTCGTTTGGCTCTCCATGTTAAGATATCGTATGTCCGTCGATCAAATTAAGTTACTGACAACTATATTGATTCGACATCTTTTATCCTTAAATAGTACCGCTCAACTTTATTTGTCATGTCAGATATAATCCACCTACAGGGTTTACATGACAATCCTTATGAGCTCCTTAAGAGGACATCATCAACCCGATGTATCGGGACATGAATTCCATTTATAATCAACAGTCCATCATACATACAATGTTATTACCCAATTCATAGAGGTTGTTGATCCATAATGAATCTCATTCTTTTATGAGTCAAAGTAATACACACTGCATATACATGTCCGTTATTATATCCGGATTAAGAGCACAAGTATCCATAATAACAGAGGTGTTTGTTCTCTTATGTAGTCAGTACAAAGAGAACAACCTCAAGTGGTCCTGTTCAATACACACAAAGTGTACTAGTGTAAACCTATAGTCAAGATAGACTAATACTAGATTACACTACAACCTTTCCAATAGATTGTCCAAGTCCATCTAGGTTGTGAACTATTTATATACTCTATAGGAAACTGATAATATGATCTTCTGTGTGACACCACACACCATATTATCTACAATATAGAATATCAGACATTTGCATTAACACTTGCAACAAATACAATATGCAAACATTTGCCCATATGATTCTCATTCAAAATTAAGAAAATAAGGTTACTACAAAAGTGATGCTTTTAGTATATAACCCTAACAATCTCCCACTTATACTCAAAGTATTGCTTTTCAGTATACTGTTACAAATCTCCCACTTATACTTAAAGCCATGCTGCTACACATCTGACTCTCATTCCCTCAACATGATTGTCAAAAGCCTTAGCTGGTAAGCTCTTTGTAAAGGGATCAGCTAGGTTGTCGGCTGATGCTATCTTGATCACAACAACTTTCCCTTTCTTTACGAAATCTCGTATCAGGTGGTACTTGCGCTCAATGTGTTTGCCTGTCTTATGGGCTCGTGGTTCCTTCGAGTTTGCAACTGCACCACTATTATCACAATAAAGTGTAATAGACTTAGGCAAACTAGATACCACATCCAAGTCCAACAGAAAGTTTCTGAGCCAAACCGCTTCTTTGGCTGCCTCAGAGGCTGCCACATACTCGGCTTCCATGGTGGAATCAGCAATACATTTTTGCTTAATACTCCTCCACACAATGGCTCCACCTCCCAAAGTAAACACATAACCTGAGGTAGATTTCCTAGAATCCCTATCTGACTGAAAATCTGAGTCTATATACCCCAAGGGAACTAAACTATCTGCCTGGTAAACTAGCATATACTCTTCAGTCCTTTTCAGGTACTTCAAAATATGCTTTACGGCAGTCCAGTGCTCTTGTCCTGGGTTAGACTGATATCTGCTGACCATGCCTACGGCAAAGCAGATGTCTGGTCTCGTACATAGCATTGCATACATTAAGCTTCCTACTGCTGAAGCATAAGGAACTGCCTTCATGTTCTCTATCTCTTTAGGTGTCCTCGGACACTGCTCCTTTGATAGAGCAATTCCATGTCTAAAAGGTAAGAAACTTTTCTTAGAATTTTGCATACTAAAACGAGTTAGTACAGTATCGATATAGGAAGCTTGGGATAAGCCCAACATCCTTTTCTTGCGATCTCGTAGAACTTTGATCCCAAGGATGTGACCTACTTCTCCCAAGTCCTTCATATCAAACTGTTTGGATAACCATACCCTTACATCAGATAATACCTTCACATTGTTTCCAATGAGCAAGATATCATCCACATAAAGTACTAGGAACACCACCACGTTTCCGTCACACTTTCTGTATACACATGATTCATCCTGACATTGATCAAATCCATAGGATTTTATCACCTGATCAAAACATATGTTCCAAGATCTGGAAGCTTGCTTAAGTCCATAAATGGGCTTCTTGAGCTTACAAACAAGATGCTCCTGGCCCTTTTCAATGAACCCGTCTGGTTGCTTCATATAGATGTCTTCCTCAAGACTTCCATTAAGGAAAGCTGTCTTGACATCCATTTGCCAAATCTCATAATCGAGATGAGCTGCAATAGATAAAAGAATCCGAATAGACTTAAGCATGGCTACAGGAGAAAAGGTTTCCTCATAATCGATACCCTCTCTTTGAGTAAAACCTTTTGCTACAAGCCGAGCTTTAAAGGTTTCAACCTTACCGTCTGATCCTCTTTTTCTCTTATAGACCCACTTGCATCCAATGGCTTTTACACCAACGGGTGGTTCTACAAGCTCCCCGACCTGATTAGAATCCATAGATTCTATTTCAGATATCATTGCTTTTTGCCAAGACTCTGCATCTTTATCTTGGAGTGCTTCATTGTAGGTACAGGGATCATAATCTTGTTCCTCAGGGACGAAGTCTGACGACTCTTCCAAAAACATATATCTATCAGGTTGCATCACAACCCTCCTACTACGACGAGGCACTATCGGTTGTGGTGTAACATTTGTGACACGTTGTGCAGTTATTGTGGTTCATCCTCTTGTACTGTTGGTACTGAAGTACTTGGTGTCTCACATCTCAGTTCTTCTAGAACAACTCTACTTGTGGGTTTATGGTTCATCACATAGTCTTCCTCTAAGAATCGGGCATTGGTGCTAACAATGACTTCTGATCCTTAGGACTATAAAATAAACCTCCTTTCGTTCCTCTTGGATAGCCTACAAACAAGCATACTTCTGTACGAGATTCCAACTTATCTGCTTTTCCATTCAGCACATGTGCTGGACTACCCCAAATGCGAACATGTTTCAGACTAGGCTTACGCCCAATCCACAGCTCTGTGGGAGTAAGAGGTACTGACTTAGAAGGAACCAAGTTCAAAATATAAGCTGCAGTCTCTAAGACATATCCCCAAAACGAATCTGGCAATCCGAATAACTCATCATTGATCTAACCATCTCCATAAGAGTTCTATTCCTTCTTTCGGCTACACTATTCTGTTGGGGCGTTCCAGGTGCAGTCAATTGGGATGCAATCCCAGCCTCTGATAAATAATCCCTAAACTCTTCAAAGAGGTACTCGCCACCACGATCTGATCGTAATGACTTGATACATTTTCCATGACGTTTCTCCGTTTCAGCCTTGTACTCTTTGAATTTCTCAAAGGACTCAGACTTACGGCGCATCAAATAATGTATCCATACCTTGAATAATCGTCAGTAAATGTGACAAAATATTCAAAGCCACCTCTAGCTTGGATAGTCATGGGTCCACACAAATCAGAATGAACCAATTCCAACACATCTTTGGCCCTATACCCCTTTGCCGTAAAAGGCCTTTTGGTCATTTTACCTTCCAAGCAGGATTCACAGACTGGTAGTGCCTCCACTTCCAATAAACTCAAAGGTCCATCTTCAACCAGTCTTTGAATCCTTCTTAGGTTAATATGCCCCAATCGCAAGTGCCAAAGATATGTTTGGTTCATACAAGAAGGTTCTTTTCTCTTATTTAAGTTAGATGACATATTATTCATTTCCATAAGTTACATTGTGGGCGAAATAGGATTAATGACATACAAATTATCAACCAATGCACCAGAACAGATAAAATGTTTATTCTTTCTAATAACAATATTGTCATTAAAATAAACTGAATATCCATCCTTACTAACATAGAAACAGAAACTAAATTTCTTCTAAGTGAAGGTGCATAAAGACAATCTCTCAATGTCAAAGACTTATTTCTACCAAAAAATAAAGTAACATCTCCTAATGCAACAACCGATACTGTTGTAGCATCACCCATGAACAAGCATATCTCTCCATCACTGAGCCGTCTAGTTTCCTGGAACCCCTGCAATGTATTGCAGACATGATTAGTGGCTCCTGTATCTACACACCAGGTGCCGGTAAATAACACCGCTAAACATGTTTCAACTACTAGTAAATGAGATATACCTTCTTTGTTCCCTTGTTTGAGAAGTGGACAATCAGTCTTCCAATGTCCTGACCCTTTGCACTTGAAACATTTGCCTTTCGGCTTTTCACCGCGCCTTGAGGTTCCATGCCTTCTTTGCTGAGTTTGCCTGTTTCTGAATGTTATTCTTCTTCTTACCGCCTTTTGGCTTAGAAGTAGAAGCCTTTTCAGAAACAAAAACATGACCACTCTGCCTAAAGAGAGATTCAGCATCCTGTAGCTCTTTTGCAAGTTCTGCCAAACTATACAACCTTTTGTTCATGTTGTAATTAAGGCAGAATTTGCCAAAACTTTTAGGCAGAGTCCCGAAAATGATATCGACCTGGGATTTCCCATCGATTTCAGCTCCAAGGATCTCCATCTCATTCAGATGACCCATCATCTTGAGAACATGATCCCTTACTGGTGTACCCTCAGCCATTTTGTATTCATCAAACATTTCATAGCAAACTGCCTAGCTGCTCTACTCTGATGTCCGAAGAGTTCCTTGAGGTTATACATCATGTCATAAGCTGTGGCCATGGCCTGATGCTGATGTTGCAGTACATTTGACATAGATGCCAGAATGTAACACCGCGCCATCTCATCTGCCTTTTTCCACTTCTTATAAGCCTCTTTGACCTCTTCATCAGAGTTAGCATCAGGCGTAGGTGGGCATTCCTCAACAAGTACATATTTGTACTCCTCAGCAGTCAGAACAATGTCCATATTACGTTTCCAGTCAATATAATTAGGTCCAGTAAGTTTGTTTTCTTTAAGAATCACCATAAGTGGACTGAAAGAACCCATTTTTGAAATCCTGAGAATCACATAAATAAAATTATGTAGGACAAAAAAAACTTTTTGAATTAACTAAATATTGATTCCCTCAAAACAATAATAAGAAATTCACCAACACCTTGAACACCATGAATTTAGCATGCCACGATAGTGTGGACGTATACAAATTCAACTTTGTTCAAGTAGATTTTTCTTATTAATTTTACTATCATGTCAATATAACTTTATGACAAACAAAATTAATATGCTGGTCTTGCTCTGGTCATACAAATAATAGCAGTACTCCGATGGGGAGGATACCATTATTTGTATCTAAGTGTATACCATTACTTAATACTAAGTCCATTACGTAATGAGTTCCTTCAGATGGAGAAGTGAACACATACTAGATAACTTTCTACAATTATCCTAAGAAAGTTTGTACTGGTGATCCATAATTATACTCATCCGATATGGAGGAAAGCACTAAAGCCAACACGCAAGTATAATTACATCACCTACAAACCAGTAATGGAGACCATAGGATTTATATTAAATAAAAATCCTCTCCCACTTAGTTATTTAACAATGAGGATTTTTCTAATGTCCATTATTAATGTAGGCTTGGTTTTTCAAAAAAACAACCACACAATAATAAACATGCATAATCAAAAAAGCAAAATGACAAAAATAAGAGAAAATATCCAACTATTATGGTCATCTTTGCTGCTCCGTCCTCAACTATCCGAATCCAAAATCTGGCGCTGCGCAGATCTATTCGGGGTTCGACCTGCCCGGTCAGGTCGCGGGGTTCGGGGCAGCGTCCCTTTTTTTTTTTAAGGTTTTGGCTGTCGATTCCTTCATCGAAAATCATCTGTCTGCCTCTGGACAGCTTAAAACCAGTATCTCGTCCGGCGTCAGAAACAGCCACCACCGCCATCACGATTGATAAAAATAATTAAAATTACATCAATCCTATGCCTCCCGAAGGAGTTCACACATAATTTAGATTGAAAAATTAAAATAATAAGCACGATCAACCCTCGTGATTTTAATTACATCCACAGCAACAACAACATCCACGACATGTCTGGTTTAAACAACACAATCAAAAAATGCATTGGACCATAATAGTTGGATCTAAGATGCCTGCAAAACCGAGTTAGAACAGATCTACATCTACCGACTATTACACAGCGCAGGTTTTATTGGACAATATGGACGTATCAATCAATACGTAGATCCAAAGTGGCTCTGATACCAATTGATGGAACTGGGGATTCCCAGGACCCTTTCTTTGGTGTGCGTATTGATCGATAGAAAGTTAAACAGATCTAATATGTTCTAACCCTTCATAGGCGGAAACTAGGGTTCACGAATTATACCTGCGACGGAAAGGAGACAAGTAATTCCTGGCAATCTCGAGCGGACGACCACAAGATCTTCTGCACGTATTCCTTCCTCGAGTTGGACGTCGTGTGGGCGACCATCTCCCAACCTTTTCTTCTCCTTGGCAGCCCTCTCTTTCTCTCCTTACGTGAATCACGAATTTAGAGAAAATTTCAGATTTCTGATCAGTAATCTGGCGGCCAGAGAATAGAGGATATATATAGGCTACGGCAGGGACCATGAGAAGAAATTAGGGTTAGGCCTCCTAACGGATCTGGATATCCCGTGTTCAGCCTGAACACACAATCCAGGCCCATTAACAATAGCTCGGTCCACTAATGAGCTATTGTTGCACTACCT
The DNA here is from genome assembly GCA_029216955.1 of Iris pallida. NCBI lineage: Eukaryota > Viridiplantae > Streptophyta > Magnoliopsida > Asparagales > Iridaceae > Iris > Iris pallida. Next base: position 103,617 of record JANAVB010013269.1, read on the forward strand.
CCCTAATCCCAAATTATATTTGTGGGCTCCTATTATTATATGCTCGTTTGGCTCTCCATGTTAAGATATCGTATGTCCGTCGATCAAATTAAGTTACTGACAACTATATTGATTCGACATCTTTTATCCTTAAGTAGTACCGCTCAACTTTATTTGTCATGTCGGATATAATCCACCTGCAGGGTTTACATGACAATCCTTATGAGCTCCTTAAGAGGACATCATCAACCCGATGTATCGGAACATGGATTCCATTTATAATCAACAGCTCATCATACATATAATGTTATTACCCAATTCATAGAGGTTGTTGATCCATAATGAATCTCACTCTTTTATGAGTGAAAGTAATGCACACTGCATATAAATGTCCGTTATTATATCCGGATTAAAAGCACAAGCATCCATAATAACAGAGGTGTTTGTTCTCTTATGTAGTCAGTACAAAGAGAACAACCTCAAGTGGTCATGTTCAATACACACAAAGTGTACTAGTGTAAACCTATAGTCAAGATAGACTAATACTAGATTACACTACAATCTTTCCAATAGATTGTCCAAGTCCATCTAGGTTGTGAACTATTTATATACTCCATAGGAAACTGATAATATGATCTTCTGTGTGACACCACACACCATATTATCTACAATATAGAATATCAGACATTTGCATTAACACTTGCAACAAATACAATATGCAAACATTTGCCCATATGATTCTCATTCAAAATTTAAGGAAATAAGGTTACTACAAAAGTGATGCTTTTAGTATATAACCCTAAGGCCTTATGGAGTGACATTGCTAGAGTGGCGACCGCTGCTGCTCTTCCTCTCACCTCCCCCTCCTTCTGATGGGTGACTTCAACGCTCTTCTGCACAGAGGGGAGAAGATGGGTGGCAGACCGGTTCCAGACCCGATCTTGCATTATTTCCAGAGTTGCCTTCTCCAGTCGGGCCATGTGTGGAAAGTAACTAAGTTCCAACAGTAAAAAGGAAGATCCTTTGCGAAAGGTATTACTTTCTAACATCTTGTTTAAGTTTGACAGGAGCAGGACCATGCCAAATCACTTGTAACCATGTTTTGGGCCTCTTTGGAACCTAGATATGGACAGACCATATGTGACGTGTTTCATGAAAATATCAGATACAACACATATACAGTCCAATGCATATCCGTGTATCATATACCTTATAGAACAAAATACGACATATGCAATACAAAAATATGTAAGATGATGTATATATGTCATTCCAGTCCATAATATCAGCTTAAAACCCTCAGGCCTCGTTTGGTTCGCAAATCTCCCGGTTGGGAAAGGAAAATGATTACTTTCCTATGTTTGGGTGCCCAAGGATTTGAGGAGGAAAGGAAAGTGATTCCCAATGGAAGGGAAATTAGGGGGGAAAGTGATTCCATCCATCCAAGGAAGGATCACTTTCCCACATTGAAGTATTCACTTTCCTTTCCAAATTCCTTGGCATTGCCAAACATCGGAAAGGAAAATCAATAGGAATTAAAGTTTCCCAAAGGAAAGGAAATGACAAGGAATTGATTTCCTTTCCCTTCCATTCCGCGAACCAAACGAGGCCTCAGGGTCTGCTTGGATTGAGGGGAGGAAAATAAGCAGAGTTAAGTGGGTGTGAAGGGAAGTTAAGTGAGGAGTAGAGTCAATACATATAACTTTGCTTTGATTGGAGGGAGTTAAGTGAGGTGTTTAATAACTTTTGCTTGGATTGGAGGTTTTGAGTGAGATGGAGATCAATAAAAATATAATAGTTACCAAAATACCCTTATTACATATGTTATAAAATTAAATTTGATTGGAATTTTAATTAGAACTTGTCAAAATATCTTCACAAATGAGGAAGCTACTGAACAGCATATTGAAATCAAAAAATGGGAAAAAAAAAGTCATGATATTTTCTAGGACAAATAAGGGGTACTTATGATTTTTTAAACAAAATCCCTCAATCCCCCTAGTTAACCCTCTGATTTGCGATTTGGGAGGCTGTAAAAATAGACAAAAGAGAGTTAAACAAAACATCACTTAACCCTCTATAACCCCCCTCCTCAACCCCCACCTCAAACCAAGCATGGTTTTTTTCCCTCACTTATTTTTCCTTCTTAACTTTCTTAACCCTCAATCCAAACAGACCCTCAAGAATCATTATAAATCAGATACCCCTCAAGCGTGCAAATATGCTCAACTATAGGTACATAACTACACGTGAAGCTAATTAACTAGACAAAATTGAGGCACTAGGCCTTCAAAATCACTTCTCATTGTAAGAATAAAATAATCCCCATGTATTCATCATGAATCAAATAAAAGTAAAGAAGTTCCAAAATTAATGGCTAATTTGCATTTAAATATCATGAAGTTTCCCTAATTGACACTTCAATACCATAAACTTATTTCGTTCACATGGATACCATGAACTTTTCAAGTAACTTAACTTATCCACCTTTTGTTAGTCCATACTATACTTAAGAGTCACGTGCAAACTGATTTAGGCCCATTTTTCCCAAATGATAAAAAAAAATTACAACCTTGCTATGCACTCACTCGAACCCTAGCTACCTCGTGGTTGCAGCCCCACTGTCCCACTATCTGAATGTTACTTCTCTCTCTCTCTCCCCTACAACTAAATACTCTCTTCGTGCCCATTTGAGAACTTACTTTGAAAAAAGAGACGAGAGAATATTTTGTTGCTGGAGTTCAAAAGTTCGTGCGAGTCACTACAGAGATGACGGCGAGCGTTACAAAAGTTCTCTTGTGAATTTACTGGTTCTGGAAGCAGATCGTGTGGGACAAATCTTGCTTTGAACAACGGTGATCTCCATCACCACCCCAGCAAGCATTATCTTATGTTTCTTCTTCTCCTTCTCTTCTTTCTCTTTGTAAGAGTTATGTCTTATTGCAATCCGTTTGCAAGGAAAAACGGATTATTTTGTCAATTTGTAATTGTAAAGAGAAGTTGTAATCTGAATTTGATTATAGTATTCAGTTGAAATTGAGACACCATATGACAAACTTGCTTGCATAAACTTCTGATCTCGACTACAACATCAGGATCAGAATAAAAAGCAAATCTCCTGGGAGGTTTTGCGTGATACCTATATTTCTCTATCTTTTGATCTGTCTCGGGACTAATACACGTGATTTTCAAACTAATTAACTAGACAAATTTGAGGCACTTGGCCTTTAAAACCACTTCTCATTGTAAGAATAAAATAATCCCCATGTATTCATCACGAATCAAATAAAAGTAAAGTAATTCCAAAATTAATAGCTAATTTGCATTTAAATATCATGAAGTTTTCCTAATTGACACTTCAATACCATAAACTTATTTCGTTCACATGGATACCATGAACTTTTCAAGTAACTTAACTTACCCACCTTTTATTAGTCCATACTATACTTAAGAGTCGCGTGCAAACTGATTTAGACCCATTTTTCCCAAATGATAAAAAAATATTACATCCTTGCTATGCTCCTCGTTCAAACCCTAGGTACCTCGTGGTTGCAGCCCCACTGTCTCACTCTCTGAATGTCACTTCTCTCCCTCCCTACGACTAAATCGCCCCACCCTCCTATTCGCTGGCAAGAGGAGGGGTGGGTTGGATTTTGCTGGGTGTGACGGGGAGGAGAGACCATGTATAGACGTGCGTGTGGGTGTTGCGTGTGGCGGCGACAGCTGCTAGGCCTAGGATTTGGGTGATGAGGGGGCAAAAGTGAATGCGGTACAATTGTCTTTTCGAATTTCATTTGTGTTCCGGGTTTTAAAGTGATTAAAAAAGTTCATGGTATCCATGTCAACAAAAAACAAATATCGCGATATCAAAGTAACAATTGGGGAAGTTCATGGTATTTAAATACATATTAGCCCACTGAATCTCCTCATATCCATAAATAGCGTATAGAATTACTCGCATTTTTTTAGTCTCTAATTAACTACATACACTAGTTCCATCTTCAATCCAAAAAACTAATCACTGAGCCACAATTTCAACAAATTAACGAAAGTATCTTCAATAAATTCAACTCAAAAAATACCAAAAAATTCAAAAAAATTAATAAAAACTACTCCTCATTAACTGAAACAATAAATCATCATATATCAAGAAACCCACCACAAATCAAAGATTGTACAGAATTTACAAAAAAAAAACCCCTCCATAATTAGAAAACCTCCACAAATTTTCAGCAAAATTAAAGCAATTATCCACAACGATTCCACTTGGAATACAAAATTTTCAAGATTTCTTTGCATTGGACAAAAAAATCCATTATGAATCAACGAACCAAAGTTGACCACTCACTTTATTTTTCGTCGAAAACCTAGATTCTCTGCGAAACAGAAGCAAGGTCCCATAATTAGAAAGAGAAGAAGAAGGATTAATTTCCGACTTCAAATTCCTAAAATTTGCGCATGCATGTATATCGCAAAATTGGGAGGAGGGAGTGGAAGCTTACTGGAGAAGGAATTAATTCGGAATCGGAGATCGGCAGAGATCGGAAGCGATTCCTTTCTCCGATCTGAATCTTGGTTCAATCAGATATAGATCGGAAATTGTGAAGTTCGTCAAAGTCAGCAACTCGGGATGGAAGGGCAGAATGGTAATTTAGCCCGTGACAAGAGCGCGGGTTGTTCTTTTGTCTGGGACAATCTCCTGTGTGCTATAGAACAGGAAACACCAGTTATCATTCTTTGACTTTTCGAAAACATCCTCGTGTCGTGAACCGCGTCCTTCAATATGATTGGTTGGACCGGTTGCAGCGAGCGGTCCAATCTTAGACTGGATGATTCGTTGGGAATGGTTTTTTTATTT
>JANAVB010013270.1:0-7500 GCA_029216955.1 Iris pallida
TAGGAAGAGGTGGGAAGTTAGATTCTCCAGAAATTCAGAATCAATTTCAGGGATCAAATTTCTTTGACTAGAAGCCAGGACTCTTGCTCTGGTGTTTCTATATACTCCATCTGGACTATCAACTCTACCCCCGGTGTCCCGAGAAGTCATGTTGACAGAGGCAAACAAAGGCTCATCTTCATCAGGCATAGGTTCATACTGAATCCTATTGAAGACAGACTGTCATTTATTTTGACATCTGCATTGCATTGTGACTCTTGGCTGGAAGTCACATTCATGATCACCATGGTCTTGAACTGTTGATTGACATCTGCACTGAATTATGACTCTTGGATAGAAGTCACATTCAGCATGTTCCTTTGATATGAATTACTCCTTCTCTTCTGTTGAAGATATTCCCGCAAATCTGTTTGTGAAGATTGAGGAGTATACTTCCTGTTCTTGGGTCTTGATGGCTCTTGATTATACAAAGAGTGATTAATGTGAGCCACATAATTTCTTGCATACTCTGCATCTGGATCTTTTATCTTCATATCCAATTGGTATGGTTTCTTAACACCAGAAGTGCTGAGTTTTGTTCTTAAATCAGTGGAAGGTAAATTAATTTTGGAAACATGGAGTTTTTCTTCCATTGATCTGGATATTTGCAGAGAAGGAAGAGTTGAACCACTCCTTTGATTAGGAGTTGGTAACAGACCCTCTTTAATGGACAGATTCTGTGCCCAATTTGAAGAAATCAAAGAAGAAGACATTAAGGAATGTTTCTTCTTAGACTCATTCAATTTTTGAGACATAGAATGTCCAGAAGGAAGAGTAGTCAAAAGACCATCTCCTTTCCTTTGACTAATAAAAGTATCAGTCAAAGCTGTTCCTGAAGTAAAAACTACAGGAGCAGAAGAAACAACTAAAGAGTTATTCCTTTTCGAAGGGACTTTGTGTGGAAGACCACCCCCAGTTCTAGTAGAACTCGGTGAAGAAGAAGAGTAACTAAGGAACTATTCTTCTCTGATGAAATACACGCTGAAGCAGATTTGGCTAAAGAACCAGTACTGTTAGCGTGACTTTTGATTTTAGAATTACACGCTAGAACAGATTTGGCTAAGGAACCAGTACTGTCAGCGTGACTTTTGAATGTGGGATTACACACTGGAATAGATTTGGCTAAGGAGCCAGTACTATCAGCGTGACTTTTAGAGTTGAATTTGCACGCTAGAACAGATTTGGCTAAGGAGCCAGTACTGTCAGTGTGACTTTTAGAGTTGAATTTGCACGCTGGAACAGATTCGGCTAAGGAGCCAGTACTGTCAGCGTGACTTTTAGAGTTGAATTTGCACGTTGGAACAGATTCGGCTAAGGAGCCAGTACTGTCAGCGTGACTTTCAACTTTGGAGATACACACTGGAACAGATTTGGCTAAGGAGCCAGTACTGTTAGCGTGATCTTTGATTGCTGTCATCTTCGAGTGCACAAGAGTGTGCGTGCTTGCAGTAGAGTTCTTGCCAGTGTTAGGAGCAGACACTGTGGCAGAGACTTCACCATTGACTGCCAACTGATTCTTAGGGACATAGACAGAGTATCCCTTCGACTTGGCAGTGATGATGGAGGCTGGAGTGGGCTTGCCACCCTTAGCCTGCTGCATTTCTTCATAGGCGAGTTGATCGAATTTGATCGTCATCACCTTCTTCGTCGAGCCGATTGACGAAGTGTCGCATTGAGTTGTTACCATCTTAGAAGAGGAGATGGTTTTCCCCAGCAGAGCCGCCAATTTGTTTTCCATAAAGAAATTCTCTTTATTTGTTGTGTTTCTGGGAAAATTTACAACTTTAGGAATCCGATCTAGAAGACGATCGCTTTATCCCTTGGACTATGCGAAGAAGAAAAGCTCTCAAAATTTTGACAGTAGATATCAATGTATCTGTACAATGAATGAGAAAAAGAACTCTATTTATAGAGTCAAAACAGTAACTGAAAGGATAACTACCTCACCACTGGTGCACTTGAAAAGTCACGCAGACTCTAAATACACGCAGGGTTAGTAAGTAGTTACTGGACATGGCCCGTAACTGTTGGACACATGGCATCAGTGCATGGGTCGTGTGCAAGTTACTGGGCACGCGAGAGAGAGAGATCGGTGGCATGGCTGCCACGTACTCCAGTTGAAATGAAATCTACGCTGACTTGCTGAAGGCAAAAATCTACGCAGATTCGTTGACTGCAGACTCGTTGAAGGCGAAATCCACGCAAGCTTTGAAGAAGAATACTTCAGAATTCACGCAGGCTTTGAGAAGAATAACTCAAAAGTCATGCAATGTTTTGAGGAAGGAGAAGGTTCAGAATCCACGCAAACCGCCAGCTATCTTGATTTGGCACGCTTCGTCTGACACAAAAGCTCTGACATTGATTATATTGTCAGCCGCATTTAATGGAGACAAGACCCAAAGTCACGCCAACTTGGTGAAGAGTGAGTCTTGCTAAGGAAGATTTCGAAAATCACGCAAAAGACGGCTGTGATCTCTCGAGTTCTGTGCATACGTGGCATACGAGGAGACGTTTCTTGACTGTTGTATTGTCAGTCATTATGATTCTGACGTATGGCTGAGCTGTCTCTGCGTGACTTCTAAAGGAAATGGCCAGGCAGAACTTAGCGTATCTTTTGTGCTGCTTCTTGGATCACTCTGCGTGACTTGTTCTGATCAACTCAGCGTGACTTCATTTTTGAGGCCTACAATGCGGTCGAGTTTTCTAGGCTTAGTCGGTTTGCTCCCACCTTGGTGGCGACCGAATTGGACCGGGCGCAGCGATTCCAGCAGGGACTCCACCGTGAGATCATTCTAGCTATGGAGCAGTTTGAGCACCAGACCTTTGACGCTATTTTGAATGCAGCTAGGAGGCATGAATATACCTCCCAGAGGATAGTTGATCGAACTACAGGACAGAAGAGGTCTCATGGACAGTTGTCCCAGTCACCAATACCAGCCCCGGCATCTAGGGCTTTGACTATTGGAGCTCCTAGGATGGCGTCCACAGTTTTGTCAGTTCAGCACTCGACACCGACGTACCCTCAGCAACAGAGGCAGAAGCAGTCTTCTGCAATGGGCTGCACTCATTGTGGGAAGCCTGGGCACATGGTTTCAGAGTGTCGCAGAGCACAGGGATTGTGCTTGGCTTGTGGGCACCGGATCACATGTTAAGGTCCTGCCCGCATAGAGCCAGTTCATCTTTATCAACCCTAACTAATACATCGGTTAGGGGTCCAGCACCAGTACAGCAGCAGCACCAGTTTCTGAGGCCATTGCCGCCTCAGGCGCAAGCATTCCAGCAGGAGAGGTCGCAACAATATGCTCAGGCCCAAGCTCAGATTCAAAACAGGCAGAGAGGTCACCAGTAGAGGAGACCAGCACCAAGAGGACAGGGTCAAGCTATGGCTCCGTCAGTAGCAGAAGAATTAGCATTAGGTGAGGTGGTGGCAGGTACCAATCTCGTCAACTCTTTTCCAGCATCAATATTATTTGATTCGGGTACATCACATTCATTTATGTCTACATGATTCGTAACACGAATAGGACTGGAGCCTGAGTCATTATCAGTAAGGATTAAAATAGTTACTGGTAACGGTCTTGTGGGAGTAGATAGAGTCTTTTCCTCGTGTCGCATCGTAGTTAGCGGTAGAGAGTTTTCTGCTAGATTGATAGTATTTTCGATGGCCGACAATGATGTGGTCCTAGGAATGGATTGGTTGAAGGATCAATATGCAAGAATATATTGCCATATTGGCAAGATTATTTTTGGTATTCACGGCGAAGAAGAATTTTCATTTTCCAGAGGCGAAGTAGAACCTTCCTCACCAGTCTTACGGATGGCAGTAGCAGAAGCAATTCAGCTTCCCAGAGTAGTAGAAGAATTTACTGATGTATTTCTTGAAGAGCTTCTAGGCATGTCGCCAGAGAGAGAGATAGAGTTCACCATTGATTTGATCCCAGGGATGGCACCAGTATCAGAGAGAGTCTAAAGAATGGCATCATTAGAGTTGGAGATCCTGTACAAGATGATTGAAGAACTCAGAACCAAGGGATTCATTCGTGCTAGTGGATCGGCCTTGGGGAGCCCCGATGCTTATTGTGAAGAAGAAAGATGGTACGTCAAGATTATGTGTTGATTATCGTACCTTGAATTCGGTAACAATCAAGAACAGATATCCTCTACCAAGGATAGATGACTTGTTCGATCAACTCGGTGGGGCAGCACTATTCTTGAAGATTGATTTGCGGTCGGGGGTACCATCAGATCAGAGTCAGAGAGCAAGACATCCCGAATATAGCATTCAGATCTAGATATGGACATTAGAAGTTTTTTGTTATGCCATTTGTAAGCGACCAATGCGCCAGCCGTATTCATGGATCTCATGAATCGCATATTCATACCCTATTAGGATCAGTTTGTGATAGTGTTATAGACGATATCTTAGTCTATAGCAGGAATGAAGTAGAGCGTGAGCAGCATCTTCGAGTAGTCCTTCAGATTCTCAGAGAGCGCCAATTGTACGCAAGTTTAGTAAGTACGAATTTTGGCTTGATCGTATTTCGTACTTAGGTCATATCATTACCAGAGGTAGAGTGGAAGTTGACCCCCAGAAGATAGTGGCTATAGAGTCATGGCCAGTGCCTAGCACCAGTCATAGAAGTTCGCAGTTTTCTAGGATTTGCGGGCTATTACCGGCGATTTGTATCAGACTTTGCTCGGATTTCAGCGCCATTGACCCAGTTGACCCGTAAGGATGTGCAGTTTACTTGGATAGCAGAGTGTCAGAGTTTATTTGAGAAGTTGAAGCAATGATTGATGATGGCACCCATTCTCATGCTTTCATATAGGGACTGGAGGATTCTTAGTTTATTGTGACGCTTCAGGCAGATGATTGGGATGCGTCTTAATACAGCAATGGCAAGGTAGTAGCTTATGCGTCACGTCATCTTCATGATCATGAGAGAAATTACCCAACCCATGACTTAGAGTTAGCAGTGGTGGTTTTTGCACTTAAGCTTTGGAGGCATTACTTGTATAGAGATCGGGTAGAGATTTTCACCAACCACAAGAGTCTTAAGTATGTGTTTACCCAGAAGGATCTCAACATGTGTCAGAGGAGATGGCTAGAACTAAAAGTGGATTACGACATCAACCTACAATATCATCCTGGAAAAGCTAACGTAGTTACAGATGTGTTGAGTAGAAGAGCAGGAGCTTATTTTTTAACAGCACAACCAGGGTTATTAACGGATCTACAGAAGATAGAGATAGAGATAGTTCTCCCTACCAATGTGGCATTGATGGCCAGTATGCAAGTTCAGTCCAGCATAGTTGAAAGGATCAAGATAGCTCAATCTACGGATTCTAAGCTTCAGTGACTTAGGACAGAATGTGAAGCGGGAAGAAGAGCATGTTATGCATTCATAAAGATAGAACGCTCTAACATGGGAGGCATCTTTGTGTACCCAGTGGTGACATCAGGCAAGAGATCATGGCAGAGGCTCACAGTTCACAATATTCAATTCATCATGGTAGTACAAAAATGTATCGTGATATCCGTTAGCATTTCTGGTAGAATGGCATGAAGAGGGTGTCACAACTCGCACCCGCTTTTTCGGATACGAGACATGTCCAAGCCAGCCTATGCCGCAGAGTCGGCGGTAGAACGCTGTCACAGCCAAGATACTCAAAATCACAAAATATAACATATATTGCTCATTCACATTACTAAATCAATTTTTATAAATTATAAGGTTTCACAACTTCATATTTGCTAGAAAATACAACATCTCACAAAATAGAACAGACAGCTAATTCAACTATCTAATTGACCTCAGCATACCCATGCCTTTCCAGTGCTAAGCGTGATCGTGACTAAACCTGAAAAATGTTGGTTTCCAATCAGGAATGGAACAAGCACACAAACCGACGACGAATCAAAAGTACAATAGAATTCACAAGACATGAAAATAACATATGTGAAATAAAAACTAGAAAGTAACTAATGTCATGGCAAGCGGTGAAGAAAACAAAGAAAACAAATAAATGACCACTATCTATATGTTTTGAAATATCAGTTTCGACATGTGAACGACTAGGGGATAAATCCGATACCCTGCACGTGTCGTGTGCAGCTGCTATTATTCACGAATAGCATCATGGGGATGGGTAATTGGTAGTTCACATGTCTACTAAGATATTTTTTTGCCCAACTAGTACTCATGGAATCAGGTCACAAGCATGGTAATCATGAAAATGACAAGTCAAGAATGTACAATAAATCCATGATACTAATCTTCGTGTGACGAGCGTGTCAACAAGAAGTAAGACACATGTATAAACATGAAATGTAAAAACTACTATGAATCGAAAAGCAATCAGAATGTGCACTTGTCTTAGGTCCTTAGCTGATGAAACCGATAGTATAACCACATCAGATGAGTCACTAAAGTCAACACATGCAAAAAGTTTCTGAATGCTGAAATAGATATTACCAACATTTTTAGAATAGTAAAATTAGCTAGGATTTCCTGTCCTTAAGTCCAATTCTGGACACAGGGGTAAAACGGTAATTTTGGGTCAAAACGGTGTCCGCCGTTGGACCCGCTTTGCACCGAAAAGCATGCCAGAATCTATGGTCTCTATAGTTGTCAAACTACATGTCTACAGATTCATTTTGATGATACGAACCCAACTGTATGTCCAAAGTTAGATTCCGGCAGGCCGTGCACAAAATCGCCAGTTGAATCGGACCGTGGGACCCGCAAAATGGCGATCCGATCACCTGTCTCAAAATCTGACCAAATTTGGCATACAGGACTAGAAAAATGATACGGTCATGTTGGCACAAGTTTTGTCTCGATCTGATGAACGTGCACAAAGTAATTAGGAAATTTGAAAAGAGGCCGATACGGTAAATTTCGACGAATACGCATCAAATTCGTCGCGCACACGCAACCAATTTGAATTTTGTCAATGCCCACACGTCCACGAAGCTGATACGCACCTTTCGATGCTTTTGTTTTAGGACCATGTCACCCGGTTTGGTGGGACATACGTCGTATCGGCGAGTTTTTAAGTTTTTGAAACTATTTTTGATAGGTTTTTCTCGATCTTTACCTATTGTTTTCTTCGCATCAAGTTAATGAATTTATGAACTACAACTGGGGTTTCGATCGAGTATAGGTTGTCGATGACTGACATGAATTGGTTATAAGGAACTGTCAGCAGGTTGGCTGAAATCAGCCTTCCAAGTCGGGGGTTTAGTACTGCGTTTTTTTTCAGATTTGAACAAGTTTCTCGAGATTTTTGGTTCGATTTATAAATGACACTAACGCAATACAAATCAATCTACTTGAAGGTGATGGACGGGGATCGTTGCTCAAAAATTGGTTTGTGCATTGGTTGCTCGATGGGGGAGATATGATGCCGTGAAGTCGGGTGATCGCTGCACTTGCTGCTGTCGTTCTTCGTTCAGTC
>JANAVB010013270.1:10000-58525 GCA_029216955.1 Iris pallida
GCTCCCTATTTGGACATCACTCGTTGGTATGATGAACTTTGGATTTCAATCTATATTGACTGGACAATATCCCAATGATAAACTATTTCTACTAGGCTAGGGTATCCTAGAAGAGATTTCCACCCAAGTAGTTGAGCTAGTTGCCAGTCAGGTTGGTTAGCTAGGTTCCTAAAGCCAAAAATGTGCCTTCAGTAACTTTGGTGTTTAAGTAGCACATGAGGCCTCAAGTGGGTGACACACTAGTGGCATGTGCGTAGTGGGCTTTGAGTATATCACAACCATATATTGGGTCGAAGGAATTGAGTCGAGGTTGAGGCTCTAATGGAAGTCGAGAAGTATACCGGTATTATGGTAAGGGTTATAGCTAGTCCTTTTGACATGAAAGTCGTACCACAAAAATAGAGTACAAGGGGACAGATTTGAGTAGAACATGATATACCTAGATGAAGGTAGACTCTTCTAGGTCTTACATATAAATTTGTTGGAAGGTAACAGCTGGTCTCGTGCTCCGAATATTAATGACACGGCCGACGACACAAAATGATCTAAATGGAAAGTGGAAGTCCATGGGGCACTAATTATCATCCTAGTGGAAATTATTCTAATCAATCGATAATCCTCGTATATCCCAAAATTTTAGAAGGCTTACAGTATACTCACCTTAGAAGCTAGGATATGGTTTTAGGAATAATGAGAAGAATCCCAAAGTCCGGATATTGTACCTTGACTCTTGTTAATAAAGAATAAGGCACGGCGTAACGGGATACGGTAGATATAAGTCAAGTCAAGGATCGTTCCTCAATAAATAAAAAACGAGTGTGTACAATGACATATGGTCGATAAAATAGAATGATGTACTCGTCCATAGTATACAAGAGTTATCGATGGGGTAACCAACTCTAAGGCACATCATATGAAAAGATTTCTAACAACTAGGTCGTGAATTTCTATTTGTGTCGAGCCTGCCAGACTATTGTCACAAGGGTTCTAGTGGTATAGGGTTCTAGTGATCATGTATTACTGTTGATAACGGGTATATCATAATATGACAAGGCATTTAAGCTATGGTATTGGCTAAGCTAGTGGCTGTGGTGTTCCAATACTAGTTAGGTCTGAATAATAAAATTTATATAACTAGGGTAATATTTGTTGGAAACCAATCTCGGGATGGGTGTCTACCATAGTCATGGTAAATGATTGTCCTTACCTTTGTTTATTCATCTCATGTCTAAACTGTGGGCTTTGGTCGAGGAAAGGTTGGGTTAAGGCTTAAGGGTTGCTAGTTAAAGCAAGCTTCAAGCAAATAATTAGAGACTCACAACATTTGGTTTCTTGAGAATAGATAGTCTCCTAGGTTGGTATTTTGACTAAGGGTGAAACCCTAATCATTCTCAAATTCAAATGGCTAGAAGGTTCCAATAGTAGCTTGAGGGTCGAGAGGAGAACGAGTAACTCAAGGCAAGGTTCTAGTCACATGGCTGGCCGATGGTAGCTATACTTGTGTATACAACTATCATAGCCATGGGGATACTCCGTATCTATCTACCAATTACGTGCTTTCGTCTTTCCAAATCAGTGAAAGACAAAAACAATAAAGAGTTCAAGAATGATATCACTGAATACAATTACGTGATTCAAAGGCGAATGTATAATTCAAGAGAAATTGTTAATGCAGTCGCGGATGAGATCCTGGATACCTCTATATCTCAATCCATGTAGGGTAATTAAATGAAGAGCGAACCAAATGCATCATGATTGATCTGACCGTAATACATTAATTCTGATTAGACAATATGTTAGTAGGCATCCCTAATAAACATATGTCTTGAGTCAAGCTCGATAAAAGAGTAAGCTTGCAAAACTAAGCTGTAATAGCAGTGTTGGTCAAGATAGTCAAAATATAAGCATGCGAGATTTTGAATGGAGGCAAGTAGTTTGGGTTTTGGGAGAATCAAAACCTTACCTGGTGTTCTTGCTTATACCGTCTCCCTACTATCTTCTTATCCATAAGGCCTTAGTCGACTAATGGGTTATGGACCTTTAAATTCTATACTCTAGGTAAACCTATTAGTGTCTGTCCTTTACCTCGTCAATAGATCACAAGGACCACATGATGCTAGGTTGGGAGTCATGCTACTCAACTTACAAAACTTTCACTAGTATTGGCTTTGGATCTTATGGGACACACAGGGTATTCTCCTATCCTCTATAGTATCCTAAACTTGTAATCACGTCTGAAGTCATCTTACCGAGAATTATGCCTCGCCCGTATACTCTTGATGTGGTAAACCCTTGGTTTCGTGGTTCAGATGTAATATGCTATCAGATACTCTACCTTATATTGACACAAGGTCTAAATAGGTCAACGAGACATAGTTTTAGTAATGTTCCATAACCTACGATCCTTTGAAATAATTTCAACTCTATGGGTCGTGCCTCGCCAGTACGTTGCTGGCTGCAGTGAACCCACACTCCCTATTCTCAAGTAATTGGCGACAGTGAGCTGCTGTCTAGCCATTACAGTCATTAAAACTACTCAAACTATATTCCTTAGAACTTCAAGGAGCTGCTAGAGGTTCAAACTAGTTGACTATGTTAGAAAGCGTAAACATCTGCCTATAAGTCTCAATCCTTAAAGTAAAAGATTGATCGGAGAGGAAATAATTGAATACAAGGGAAGTAAGAACATCCTAATCTTTATTTCATATGTATTTCAAATGGTTGAGGGAAAAAAACTTTTGAATCAAATCTGCCTCGAGACTCATATACGAAGAACAGAATCAGAAATTATAAACTAATTTCTTTCAGCAAAATAGAATTTCCAATAGGCAATTCTAACTTATGATATAATGTTTATATCTAACAGAACAAAAAAGATTGAACAATTTATCAAGACTAGGGCCTTAATTCTAGGAAAGCCTAACTTAACAGGTGAATAGTATATCCACATTGGATCATATCGTCATGTCAAAAGTAATAGTGTATCGATAGAGATCTGGCAAGCTATCTAATTTTAATAATTCCTTATCTAAATTGCATGGCCTATCTGACAACCTTAACTACCCAACGGTCAATTTGAACAAGGGACTCCTAGTCCTAGTCATTCTCTTAAATCAATTTAACTCTAAGTTGTGAATGAGCATTTTTGAGTCGCAGGCTCGCAGTAGTACAACAAATAGGGTACTACCACGAGTTCAAAGTCTTTAACGAAAACAGACCTGTATGGGCCACCACACAAACTTGTCACGACCCGTACCCACTTTTTCGGATACGAGACGTGTCCAAGCCAGCCTACGCCGCAGAGTCGGTGGTAGAATGTTGTCACGGCCAAGATACTCAAAATCATAAAATGTAACATATATTGCTTATTCATATTACTAAATCAATTTTTACAAATTACAAGGTTTCACAACTTCACATTTGCTAAAAAATACAATATCTCACAAAATAGAAAAGACAGCTAATTCAACTATCTAGGTTGACCTCAGCATACCCATGCCTTCCCAGTGCTAAGAGTGATCGGGGCTAAACCTAAAAAACGTTGGTTTCCAGTCAGTAATGGAACAAGCACACAAACCGACGACGAATCGAAAACACAATAGAATTCACAAGACATAAAAATAACATATGTGAAATAAAAACCAGAAAGTAACTGATGTCATGGCAAGCGGTGAATAAAACATGGAAAACAAATAAAGGACCACTATCTATGTGTTTTAAAATATCAGTTTCGATATGTGAACGGTTAGGGGGTAAATCCGACACCGTACACGTGTCGTGTGCAGCTGCTATTATTTATGAAGAGACATCATGGGGATGGGTAAGGGATAGTTCACACGTCTACTAAGATATTTTTCCGTCCAGCTGGTACTCATGGAATCAGGTGGCAAGCATGGTAATCATAAAAATGACAGTCAAGAATGTACAATAAATCCATGATACTAATCTCCGTGTGACGAGCGTGTCAACAAGCAGCAAGACACATGTATAAACATGAAACGTAAAAACTACTATAAATCGAAAAGCAATCAGAAAGTGCACTTATCTGAGGTCCTTAGCTAGTGAAACCGATAGTACAACCACATCAGATGAGTCACTAAAGTCAACACATGCAAAAAGTCTCTGGATGCTGAAATAGACATTACCAATATTTTTAAAATAGTCAAATTAGCTAGGATTGCCTGTCCTAAAGTCCAATTCTGGACATAGGGGCAAAACGATAATTTTTGGTCAAAACGGTGTCCACCGTTGGACCCGCATTACACCGAAAAGTGTGCCAGAGTCAATGATCTCTACAGTCATCAAACTACATGTCTATGGATTCGTTTTGATGATACGAACCCAACCGTATGTCCAAAGTTGGATTCCGGCAGGCCGTGCGTAAAATCGCCAGTTGAATCGGAACGTGGGGCCCGCAAAACGGTGATCCGATCAACTGTCTCAGAATCTGACCAAACTTGGTATACAGGACCAGAAAAAAGATACGGTTCTGTTGGAGCAAGTTTCGTCTCGATCTGACGAACGTGCACAAAGTAATTAGGAAATTTGCAAAGAGGTCGATACGGTGAATTTCGACGGATACGCATCAAAATCGTCGCGCACACGCAACCAATTTGATTTCTGTCATAGCCCACACGTCCACGAAGCTGATATACACCTTTCGATGCTTTCGGTTCGCGACCACGTCGCCCGGTTTGGCGGGATGCACGTCGTATCGGCAAGTTTTTAAGTTTTTGAAACTGTTTTTGATAGGTTTTTCTCGATCTTTACCCACTAGTTTTCATCGCATCAAGTTAATGAATATATGAACTACAATCGGGGTTTTGATCTTGTATAGGTTGTTGATGATTGACATGAATTGGTTCTGAGGAACTGTCAGTAGGTTGGCCGAAATTAGTCTTCCAAGTCGGGGGTTTGGTTCGCAGTTTTTGTTCAGATTTGAACAAGTTTCTCAGGATTTTTGGTTCGATTTCTACATCACACTAACGTACTACAAATTAATCTACTTGAAGTGATAGATGGGGGTTATATCGGGATCGTACCCCAAAAATTAGTTCGTGTATTGGTTGCTCGATGGGGGAGATATGATACCGCGAAGTCGGGTGATCGCTGCACTTGCTGCTGTCGTTCTTCGTTCAGTCCGGCCCGCGCGCGTGCGGCCTCCGGTGGCTTTGGCCGACGTGCGACGGTGGCACCGGCGCGGGTGGCCACGCAGGTCATCCAGGGTGGCTGGGTCGACGCGACGTGGGTTTAGAGCTAGGGTTTTGGTTTTTTGTTCTCTCCCGCGCGTACATATATGTTTGGTTATAAAACGAAGTCGGAGGGGAGGGGTTTCAGCTCGAGTTGGGCTTGGGAGTTACTGGGTTCGGGTCTGGGCTTGGGAGTTGCTGGGTTAGGGTCTGGGCAGCTTGGGCTAAGTTTGTTTTGGATTTAATTCCCTACCAATTAATATATATATATATATATATATATATATATATATATATATATATTTAAGGAAATTTTATTGATAGGAACACAGGAAACAGACGAAACAGGAAACAGACAACGTAGAACTAAACACCCTAGCCCACGAAGAAGACCAAACAGAAAATACAAAATTCGAAAGTTTGAAAGAGCACGAAGTCCAGGGTGGGGGGGGCACGTGTCAGTCGGACGTGGGACCCGAGGGGGGCAGGTCCACGCGCGTGGCCCGAAGGGGTGCACTGGGCCCGAGGCGAGAGCCTCGATCCTCCTAAGCACATGGCCCGATGCCAGGGGACTCAGCAGAGAGCGACCGGTTCGAGGCGAACAGTGGAGGGCGCGTATCACGAAGCTGCCTACGGTGAAGGGGTTCACGGCGGCCGGTAGGCGGGCCACGGCGGCTGGACCAAGGCAAGGGGGCCGCGGCGGCGCACGCAAAGACCGAAGCGGAGAGGGGCCACAACCGCCGGGAGAGAGACGTCAGGGAGACGGCCAGGGGGAGGGTCTCCGGTACCGAAGAGACTGGAGGGAGCCGCGAAATCTGGAGACGGCCAGGCCACGACGGGCAGGCCGGCAGGGACTGCTCCGCGGCTGAGGGGAAGCCCGTCCACGGAGGGGGAGCCGAGGGGCTCTACGGCGGGGGCCGGAGGAGGCCCCAGAATTCACCAGGCCCGACGGTGGGGAGGGAAACGACCGCAGGGGCACCACGACTCGGCGGCGGAGATGCCAGAACCGTCGGAGGAAGGGGAGGCCCAGATAGGGGCGGCCGACGGCTGGGCAGGGAGGGGCACAGCCGCCTGGACAGGAAGGTAGTACCAGAGCCACCTCAAGGTGAGGGGGTCCTGGTAGAAGGCCACCGACGCGGAGGAGGGAGACGCGATGAGTTGGCCGACGGGGGAAGGGGGGTCCGCAGCGACAGGGAGCGACTCCGCAGCCGGGGCGGCGGGCGCGAGGGAAAGAAGCACTGAGGGACAGTCCGCTCCCGCGGAAGAGGGAGGTGTCTGGAGGATGGCCTGTGACAAAACGAGGAGAGCCGGGAGGTGGTCTTTGGCCATGGTCGGGGGATACGCGGAGGGAGGCGGCGCGGAAGGCGGGTGGCGCTGAGAAGAGGTCCGCCGCCGGGGCGGAGAGAGGAGACGCCGAGGGGAGGTGAGGAGGGACGACGGGAAGGGCTGGAGGGGGAGAGCAGAATGGCTGGAAGAGGGGGGCGGGGGGCTGCATGGGGGAAGGAGCTACAAGCTCAGGCGGGGGGCGAGTGAAGGCATCGGCGGAGGACACGGAGGGGCGTCCGGACTGGGCGATGCACAGGCCTGGGGAAGAGACAGGTGGGGGGGCCCGGAGAAGGAAGAGGAACCGCAGGCGGTCGCTGTCGGAGGCTCTGAGGGCTGCCGCAGGGATAAGCGGACAGGAGGAGGACCCGCAGACGGAAGGGAGGGCGGCGCAACGCCAGGGGCGGCGGACGGAGCTGGCTGCGAGACAGAAGGAAGATGCTCCGCTCGCTCGACGACGAGCGCGCCAGGCGGGGGGCCGAGGAGGGAGGGAGCCTGTGATGGCCGCAGGCGCCAAGCGTGGCAACCCCTCCGACCCCAGGGCGGCGGATGCGACGAGGCCGGGAGTGGACGGAGGAGAGGGAGCCATACGTCGGGCAGACGCCGGAGGAGGGTGGGCCCCGCGGGAGCGGGAGGCCCGACCAACCGATGGGGAGGCTGAAGGAGGAGGTGGGCTCACGGCGGCGGATGGGTCGCCCGGCCGCGGTCGGCTGGGGGAACCCGCGGAGCGGGGCTCCTCCCAAGGGGAGCCAAACCCAAGTTCCAGCCATCGATATTATTTATATACACATATATGTATACATACTAATATATTTTTATATATATACACATACACACATTTATATGTATATACTTATATAACTCTATATATATATTTACTTTATTATATAATTAATAATGAGAGTATATATTTACAAATATTTAATAGGCACCCATATATATATATATATATATATATATATATATATATATATATATATATATATATATATATGGAATATTTTTTTTTTTATATATATATGGGAATATATATGGGAATATATATATATATATATATATATATATATATATATATATATATATATATATATATATATATATATATATATATATATATATATTCCCATATATATATATATATTCCCATATATATATATATATATATATATATATATATATATATATATATATATATATATATGGGAATATATATATATATATATATATATATATATATATATATATAATTGATGATATTGAGGTTTTATTTAGATTTTTTTGGAGATTACTATATAAGTATATAATATATATATATATATATATATATATATATATATATATATATATATATATATATATATATATAAATATATATATATATATATATATATAAATATATATATATATATATATATATATATATATATATATATATTTCAAACAAACCAGCTTTTATTAATCAAAAAGTAAAGTCCAGTACAAAACCGATACTAAGCATGTCTACACTTAAGAGTTGCCTTCCCCACTTGTCTATGGACCTCTATCACCAGCTTATCAACAGTATAAGAGTAATTCTCATATCGCATTTTGTTCCTATTTTTCCATAGCACCCATAATACAGCCGCAGCAACAATCTCCTTCCTATGTTTCTTCTTTTTTCCTCTACCAATCATGAAGCCGATCAAGAAGTGTTCTACTGCGCGACTTGACACTATATGCTTGTTGAAGAGCGCCCCAAACTTCCTCAGCCATATCTCCCTGATTCAAAATATGTTCAAGAGATTCCTCCTGACTATTAACACAACAATGGCACTTAGAAGCAAGACTATAACCAAGACGGGCAATGTTGTCGTCTGTAGGAAGCTTATTGTGTAAAATTCGCCATGAAAGCACCGACCATTTGATTGGTATGCAAGTACTCCATATATGAGTGAAATCTGGACGAATCGGCCTGTGCACTCTAGCTAAATCCCATGTAGAGGAAAGAGTAAAACTACCTGATTGAGTATTCCCCCATCTCCAGCTATCATCAACTTGCAATATATTGTGATGAGCCATATCCCTTCCCGCTAGCAGTCGCTTCCACGCATGAGAAGCATTAGACGTGATAACCACAGTCTCTGGAGAGGTTGTCGAGCAATACTTGGCATTGAAATAATTTGTCCATAAGCTATCTTGCGTCAAGAATTTCCACCATAGCTTTATCGTAAAAGCATTCATCATCTCCTCAAGCCTTTTAATGCCCAATCCTCCTTCCTGTTTTGTTCTCGCCATCCTATCCCAACCAAACCAGGTTCTTTTCGCTATCCCATCTTGAGCTCCCCAAAAGAAGGTTGAGAACATGCTCTCCATACGATGCAAGACTGCAATGGGGGGATTACAAGCCGCAATCGTGTAGACAGGTATGGATGTGAGTACAGATTTGATTAACACTAGCTTACCACCTGGAGAAAGGATTTTATTATGCCATCCTTCCAACTTACTCCGAACTCGACTGAGTAGTTCCTCATACATAGCTCCGTTTCTGTGTCCCGCCATTAGGGGGCACCCAAGGTATGTAAATGGGGGAGAGCCAATGCTGTATCCTGTCCTCAACGCTAGCTCTGTTCCTCTGTCCTGAAGAACAACTTCCGACATAAATATCGAAGATTTGGTCTTATTAATGCACTGGCCAGAGGCAAGCTCATATCTAGCAAGTAACTCTGTGATTTTGGTAATAGACCGAAGATCGCCAGAAGAAAAAAGGGAGTATATCATCAGCATATGCTAAATGAGTAATAGGAGGGCAACCACGAGGAGAAGTGAAGAGTGTAAAACCATCTGACTCAGGTAATCTCTTGAGATTGCACGACAATGCCTTTGCTGCAAGAATGAACAAGGCTGGGGGAAAGGGGGTCGCCCTGTCGGATTCCTCGAAAAGCCTGAAAATACTCCGTCGATTCACCATTGATCAATGGAGCGTACCAAACATTGTTGACAAGCCGAAGAATCATATCCACCCATTTATTGTGAAAGCCAAACTGTCGAAGCACCCTTATCAGGAATCTCCAATCAACTCTGTCATATGCTTTCATCATATCGAGTTTTATGGCTACATTCCCACCTCTATGTTTCTTGTTCATCTTGGCCATCATCTCCTGGGCAAGAAGGATATTATCTACTATTTCACGACCCTGGACGAAGCCGCTCTGCTCAGGAGAAATGAGACGGGGCAGCAGAGGAGCTAAGCGACGTGACAAGAGTTTAGATATAATCTTGTTCACCACCGAACATAAGCTAATAGGACGATAATCCCCAAAGGATTTAGCCTTCTTTGTTTTTGGAATCAAGACCAGAGCAGTATTAGTGATCGAACGGGGTAACGCAAAGCCATCAACAAAAAGACCCACTGCCTCAGTCATATCCTTACCAATGATATCCCAACAAGTAATGAAAAACAAAGGAGTAAACCCATCAGGGCCCGATGCACTATGCTGATCAAGCGATTTCAAAGCATCAAAAATCTCATCCGAGGAAGGAGCAGCAATCAACCGATCATTCTCCTCATCTGACAATAATCTAGGGATGCTAGAGAGTAGCTCATTATCCTCCTGAATATCCCTCGTTGATAGAGATTAGAGTAGAACTCCTTCGCATAAGAATGAATAGATTGCTTATCAGTCAGTTTAGTCCCGTCCTCCCTGGTGATAGAATGTATCTGCAGCGAACGTTTCCGATTAGTCACACACCCGTGAAAATAGGCTGTGTTTTTGTCTCCTTGAAGGTCCCAAGTCACTCTGGATTTCTGTTTCCAATAGGCTTCCTCGATATTAACCCTTTGTTTCAGATTAGCAGTGGCCTTAGCTAACAATTGACGACTCATCATAGAGTTATACTTCTCATGCTGAATTTCTGCTGCCAACACGTCATCCTCCGCGTGCTTCACTTGTTGAAATATGTCCCCATACGTCTGACGGCTCCAAGTGGATAATACCTTCCTGCAAGCGTCGAGCCGGAGGGCCACACGAGTAAGACCTAGGCGATGATCGACGAAATCCCAAGCTTGTTGAACCAGAGGCTTGAATTCATCATGTTTAACCCAGAAATCAAGAAATCTGAATTGCTTCCTTCCCATAGCCACATTAGATTTGAAATGGATCAACAATGGAGCATGATCCGACTCCGCTCTATTCAGATGCTCGACTGAAGATAGAGACGCCATATTCAACCAAGCATGATCTACCAAGACGCGGTCAAGACGAGAGCCCCGATGACCATCCTCCTTCGACTTAATCCAAGTATAGCAACTCCCCGAGTATGGTAGCTCAACCATACCAGTCTCGAGCATGAAATTAGCAAACTCTTCAATAGAGAGCTGGTCAGATCGCCGCCCCCTAATTTTCTCACCCGACCTGAGGATGGCGTTGAAGTCACCCCCAATGGTCCAAGGCGCTGTAATGGAGGGCTGCATATGAGTAAGCCTCTCCCAAAGTGTGCGGCGTCCTTCCTTAGTGTTATCCTCAATGAACAGTAGTAACAAGAACAGGTGTAGGAAGCATATGATGGTGAAGGAAGACAGTCAGAGCTTGATCGAATGTGTCATGCAGGAAGATATCGCAGTTTGATTTAGCCATAACCCAAATATTCCCCCTATCATTCGAGTAGGCTTTGTCAAACCCTAGCTTCAACTGATAATGAAGAAGTTAACTTCTATCCACCTTCGGCTCGATGATGCCAAGAAAGACAATCTTATGAACTCTAACCAAAGACTTAACCCTTTTTATAGTCATGGGGTTAGCAATACCATGAACGTTCCAAATGAGAGTGTTAAACATTAGAGGAAGACGTGGGTTTACCAATGAGAGCGGAGTTAGCGGATTGCCGCGTAACTCGATCTGAAGGAGCCACCGTTTTCTGAGATTTCCGCTTCTTTTGGGAGACTGCAGTGAGCTGTAGACCCCCGACTTCTGTGTGCTGCAGCTGTTCTTCGGCTCCGTCCTCACACCCATCGACTTTTTCCATTCCTTCGTTGAGGCAGTGGTCGTCCGGAGCACGCTCGACTTCATCCGCCCAGCTGCATCTGGTAGCAAGAGGAGGAGGAGGTGTATCCCCGACAACCAGCTCACCTTCTTCAAGAGTCCGCTCAACGTCAAGGTTTTGGTGAGTGACGATCG
Organism: Iris pallida; assembly: GCA_029216955.1. NCBI lineage: Eukaryota > Viridiplantae > Streptophyta > Magnoliopsida > Asparagales > Iridaceae > Iris > Iris pallida. The sequence continues at coordinate 21,666 of JANAVB010013270.1, forward strand.
CTGCCACCTGGGAGTTAATGGCAGTAACCGCCACTTCTGAAGTCGCCACATAAGGCGCAGTTCCCGTCGAGTTATTGATGCCAGCCACTTCTGAAGTCGCCACATCAGGCGCAGTTCCCGTCGAGTTAATGATGCCAGTTATTTCAGTTGGCATAACATGCACTGGGTTGAGAGCTTCGTTAATGAGTGTGGTGGGGTCCGAAGAATTAACTGTCTTATTAGTTGGCATGTTTATAAGAGTGTTCTCCTCCCCTTGAGCAGTAGTGGCAACTGGATCCTGACCTGGGGATGTCAAGGCAGTTGCATGGGTTTGTGCAGGAGGAACATCAGTAGCAATTTCCTCATTTTTCGCTACCTCTTTCCCTTTGTTTTTCAATTTACAAGTCGACATTTGATGGCCTTGATGATAACAGTACGAACAATACAGAGGAATATACTCATATTCTACATTCTGCCAAAAGCTCCTCCTACGCGAGCGATTTATATGAACTCTGTATTGTATAGGCTTGCTGGCATCTACTTCAACAAATACCCTGGCCCTACTGGGACGAGAAAGATCTGTCGTGGCTCTGTCAAGTTTTAGAGGAGTACCAAGCAATGAAGCAATCGCAAATAACGCATCCTTCGCATAGAGATGATGAGGCAGATCAGGAAAATCTACCCAGACAGGCATGATCGATGATTCATACATCGGAGAGAAATTAGGATCCCACTTAAAGACACGCATCGGGGCGCGCGAGATGAACCAAACGTCCTTCGAACGGAGTCGAAGGAAGTCCTCCTCCAATGAAGGCCGAATAAGGATGTGCTTACGATCGATTACGCCCGCTTTGATTTCCCCTTTAAACTGGAAACCTGAGAGGGCCTTACGAATCGTCTCAATGGAAGGCTTACTATGGGAAAATTTTCCCACAAGAGCAAACCGGAGAGGCGAAGACAGAGTTTGCTCCTCCTCATCCGAAAAAGCGATCGCGGGAGCGCCTTTATATGATGATACCTGTCGCGCGGCCAGGCGAGGGGGTTCCTCGGCCCGGCCAACGACCGCATCGACAAAGGACTTTGCCATCCTTTGTTGACACCGGCCCGGCCAAAGGCCTAGCCGGAGTCGGTAAGGGGCAAAGCTCTACCAGGATCTAGGTGCGGCGTTCTAGGGCAACGCGCAGCTCTATATATATATATATATATATATATATATATATATATATATATATATATATATATATATATATATATATATATATAATATTTTTTTATATATATATATACTTATATAAAAAAAAAATATATATATATATATATATATATATATATATATATATATACTTATATAGTAATCTCCATAAAATCTAAATAAAACCTCAATATTATCAATTTCTAGTGTAGGGCCTATTCATGTAAATATGAATATATATTATAACATTTATTTGACAAAAGAAATATAACCAATAATAATAATATTATATAATAATCACCTCAATAACATTGATAATAAAATAATAATAATAATAATAACAAAATTTAATAAACCAATAATGGTGTATATACCATTATATATAGTCTAGTAATCCTAAAATGTATAAGGACCTATTTTATACAAATATCATTGAATATCAACTAATAATAATATTTATAATATTTAATTAAGAATACTTAGAAAATATTTATTTGATCATTAAAACGGAATACAATACCATCGTACTAAAATACATCAACATGGGTGTCATTAGACGTCCCGCATGACTACATGGACTTGGGCTTGGTTCGGGTCAAGTCCGGACCAGTTTGGTACAACCGGGTTACTTAAACGTCAAATAATATTAATAATAAATAATTAAACTATTATAATGGTCATGTCACAACTTGGCCTGGTTTTCCTAGTTAGGACATCACTGTGGCTCTACCAGGGCCAATACACTAGTCAAAGTATGCCACTGTACTATCCGTGCCATAATTTCTAGTCACCTTGTACTAAAATTCCTAACCGTGACTTAAATTATCTACCGTAATAATTAACTAATTAATTATTTATAAAATCTAAAAATCACCATTTAAATAAAATAAATAATAATAAAAGTATTTCAAAATTTTTGGAAAGGAGAGCTACAGAGGGAGATAGCTCGGTTTGTCTCTCGTTATTTAGTTTGCCAACAAGTTAAGGCTGAACATCAGAGACCAGCTGGACTTCTTCAACCTTTACTGATCCCAGAATGGTAATGGGAGCATATTACCACGAATTTGGTAACTGGGTTACCTAAATCCCCAGCTGGGAGAGATATTATATGGGTTATAGTTGACCGACTCACCAAGGTAGCTCATTTTCTCCCTTTTAGGATAGGTCAGTCAACGGATCAGCTAGCAAAAATATACCTTAGGCAGATAGTCAGGTTGCATAGAGTGCCAGTCAGTATCGTGTCAGACAGAGATTCGAGATTTATATCACACTTTTGGCGGAGCCTTCAAGAGAGTTTGGGAACTCGTCTCAAGTTTAGTTCAGCTTATCATCCACAGACAGATGGTCAGTCGGAGCGCACGATTCAAACTCTTGAAGATATGTTGCGATTATGTATACTAGACTTCGGTGGTTCGTAGGAAGATCACCTATATCTAGTGGAATTCTTCTATAATAATAGTTTTTAGGCCAGTATCCAAATGGCACCGTTTGAGGCACTGTATGGCAAGAAGTGCAGGTCACCTTTAGCCTGGAATGATGTAGGCGAGAGACAGATGCTTGGTCCAGAGATGGTTACATAGACTATCGAGGTGGTCAGACAAGTTATATTTCATCTTCGAGTTGCACAAGATCATCAGCGTCATTGGGCCAATTCTCATCGGCATCCTCTTGAGTTTTCTATCGGCGACCACGTATTCCTCAGGATCTCGCCTACCCGTGGCGTCATTCGATTCGGCATACGGGGAAAGCTTAGTCCTAGGTATATAAGGCCGTTTAATATTCTCGAGCGAGTAGGTGATGTGTCATATAGTCTTGCTCTTCCACCGTCGTTACGAGAGGTACATGACGTATTCCATGTATCCAAATTGCGACGGTACATTCCGGATTGAGCCATATCCTTGATCATTCGGAATTGGTTGTTGGTACCAACCTTTTGTATGAGGAAAGGCCATTCTCAATGTTAGATCAAAGGGAGAAGATACTCAAGAACAAGACTATTAGTTTAGTCCGTGTTGCTTGGGGTCATCACTCTTTGGGTGAGTCAACTTGGGAACGTGACGATGACATTCGATCACGATATCCACACATGTTTGACTCATAAGGTATAATATCTTCTTTATGCCTTATACTTCTAACTCCTTGCTTGCATGAATGACTGCTTGATTGACCGTTAGCCATAGATTGCCTGTAATTAGTATAGCTTGCCCTGACACCTCTAGCCTCTTGATTAAATTCTGAAGAAGAAATTCTTTTAAGGTGGGTAGAGTTGTCACTCCCGTTTTCCTTTGTGTGTACGAATTTTTTAACTTTTGTCAGATGACCCGTAGTTAGACTTGTCTTGCTTAGCTGAGCCTTGGTTTAATCTTGACTTAATTTGGTTCAACTTGGTTCAACTTGGCTTGGCTTTATTAGGTTTATTTTGTTGGGTTTGATATGAGAAGAGTTGATATAAAAGTCAACTCCTCTCTCTCTCCTCCATTTATTTTTCATTTATTTCTCCTTCTTCTCCATTCCTCCTCTCCACCTACACCCAAGAAACCCTAGGCAAGTACAACTTGCTTCATGATGGATCTCAAGTTTTATTATTCCATTCACATCGTTGCATGATTCTAAGCCTCTTTAGAACTTGGCATTGTTGGTTTTGATGGATGGATTTTTGTAGGTCTAAGTTTTGATCTTTTTTTGATTTTCTTGGTTTTGATCTATTAAAGCTTGGTCTACCCAGTTTAGACCCTTGAAAGTCCTGATTTCGACTTGTTTTGAGGAAGTTATGACATTTTGAAGTTCAGGGGTTCCTTGAGCTGCTCTCGGTCTGGTTGGAGAAGATGAGCAGTGCGCGCGTGCTCTTTAGCGCCGCGATATCTCGTTGCGCGCAGCGCTTCTTAGCGCCGCGCTATCCTGGTCGTGCAGCGCCCCTCTGACCTGGCGCCACTTGGCCTAGCGCCCCTCTGGCCTGGCGCCACCTAGCCCAGTGGCCACTTGGCCCAGCGCCCCTCTGGCCTGGTGCCACCTGGCCCCGCGCCACTTGGCCTAGTGCCACCCCGCGCTTCTAGTCGAGTGCCACCTAGCACCGTGCGCCATTCTCGACGCGCGCTCCAATTGTTGTGGGCCTTATGACCAGTGTATCACCATGTTTTGTTATATATATGTACCCTGAGCTTTGACCCGACCAGAGCATGACCTGGACTTGGCTGTAACACGAACTTGACTTGGACATGCGCTCTGACTTGGACTTGAACATGATAATTCTTGGCTATGATCAGAACTTGACATGAACACAACATGATAATATGAACCCGTCTTGATAATTCTTGATAGTGGTCCAGTCGAGGGCACACTCCTGACAAGTACCCTAGACGTGATAAGTAACCTGACATGAGATATGTACTATTGATCGCTGTTGCAACAGCTACCCTGACTTGCTAAGTAACTCTTGTCTTGACATCATGGTTGATTTTTTTGATTGTGCCTGTACAAGCTACCTGTCTCGTCTTGCATCATGTCTAGGGCATGGATTCCTGGTTACCACGGTAAGGGATTCGTACTAAATCTGACTAGGTTAAATGACTAGATTGATCAAGTAGTCCATATAGAGCGATTTTCCCAGTTACAGGTGATCCTGTTATCCCGGCCACACTAGAGGGACTTGTAGCATGCCGACGAGTAGGACACATTTCCAGTACATTATCATGTGGGACACTTCTTAAAAACATGAGTACTGAAAGTACACCAGTAATCTTGATAACTCTTGTAAATTACCTCGCCTGGATAACCTGGATAGTTGTAGGGCTTGTGACTGTGGGAACATCTCAAATTTGCATCTTGCTAGTAACTAGGCATGTGATAACCCTTGTTAGCTAATGATAGCAAGTCGTAGGACTTGATTGGTCGTGCCTGCATGCTTGTCTCATGATTAGCATGAAAATTATATTCTGCCTCTTGTTTACCTAATACAAGCTATTATTTTATTCTAACCTGTCTTCATGTTACTTATCATGTTCATTATGTATCCTCCTATTTATTATCTGCTGATTTTAGTTCCTTAATGAAGCCTCCCTTGTGGCACTTGCTCTTCTGGGTTCTGACTAGGGGTGAGCATCGGTTCGGTTTGGTTTGAACTGATCCGTTTTACGTAAAACCGATAGTAACCGTAAACTATCCATTAAAAATCGAGAATCGAACCGAATAAAATTAAACCCGACTAGAACCGAACCGAATTAGACCGATTCGGTTTTTGGTTGGTTCGGTTTTACGGGCCACTGGACTGGGCCAGATTTTTAATGGGCCTGGGTGTATGAAAAATGAAATAAAAATCAATAATGGGCTGGGATTTTTTTAATGGGCCGGTTTAATGCACAATACAAATTTTGTTATATCTCAAAATATACATATAACAGCAGAACATTGATTTCAAATTGGACTTGAAGTCCAGTGCACAGTATAACACAAATATCAAGTCTCCACTCTCCAGTACAGAATCCTCTTCAATAATACAAAATACCAAATAAATATACAAATTACATCCGGTAGAGAACACTCAGAACAGAACAAATATATATCATGTACATGTATCCGGTAGATAACACTACAGTATAATATAAATATCCAGATTAAGTTACACCACAATATCCAAGTCTCCAGTACATAACCGAACTAATATATACAAATTACAAATTCACAATCAAGAAGAAATGTTCATTTTGATGTCAGCACATCCAATCCAAGATTCCAAATTCACCATAGTATCCAAGTCTCAAGTACAGAACCGAACTAATATATACAAATTACAAATTCACAATCAAGAAGAAATGTTCATTTTGATGTCAGCACATCCAATCCAAGATTCCAAATTCTAGACTCAACACACAAGTTAAACCTGCATTATATAAAATAGCTAAAAGAAAGGCTCAGAATGTCTTTTAATGCGTCATTAAAGATGCAATGTATGCCTCGCCAATAGCTGCAACGAGTGCCTCGCCAATGGCTGCAACGAGCGCCAAATCATCATCGCCAATTCTAGTGGAAAAACTTAGTAAATTTTTTGAATATTAAAAACGACTATGAAGAGAGTACCTCACCAATGGCAGGCTTTAACAAATGCCTCGCCAGTGGCTGCAACGACCAACGAGTGCCCTGCCTCTACAAGCAGTATCCAACATATACATATATCAGAACATGAAAGTATCACTCATCAGAATATGATGCAAGTATCTAAATTACTGAACAGTTCGAAAAAAAGTATCAAAATTACTGAACAGTTCAAAGGACAGTATGAAAATGACTTTTCCAGAGAAGGAGAGTATGAAGTATAAAAATGACTTTTCCAGAACTGTATTTCAAAATAGCTGTATCAGAAGATTCAGAAAAAGCATGTACCTTTCCAGAGCAGTTATAAAATGTGTCAAATTGACATATTTTTCCAGACCAATATCAAAGAATTAGAACAGTGTCAAAATTTCAACAGAACAACATCAAAATTGACATTTCTAGAACTGTAAGTCACAAAGTATCAAAATGACTGACATATTACACAATTGTAAGTCATGGAGTATCCAACAGTAGTTGTAACTGTAAGTCATAGAGTAGCCAGCACTAGCAGTCTAGTAGAGCAGTAACAAAATAACTAACATATTACAATAATGTGTTCCAAAGACACTGATTTAAAAGAGGGAAAGTAATCAAACCTCGCTCGTTGATGTTGAGTCCACCGTTAACTTACCCAATTCTAAATGAAAAGAACAAATCAATGAGCAAATTCAAACTATATCAAATTGAAAGAATGTAATACAATATAGAAACTGAAAATTACCCATTTCAACTTTGTAGATATCCTCGAAATCTTCTTCAATAATAGAAACAATGGATTGATCGGAAGGGCTCCTAAACCAATCTTGACAACAAATAAGTGCTTGAGCAGTTTTAGGAGTCAAAGAACTTCTATAACAATCAAGCACACAACCCGTACTAAAAGCAGACTCGGAGGCCACGATTTATATGGAACGGCCAAAACATCCCTAGCCATCTTCGAAAGGATCAAAAAATAGGGATAATTAAGCTTCCACCATCCCAAAACATTAAAATCATCACTTTCATCGTCGTCGTCATCTACGGTGCTCTCCTCTAGGTAACGATCGAGCTCAGATTTAGTGTCACCGCCACCTAGTTCCATCTTGTGCTTCTTGAATTGGGCCTTCATAAATTTTTCAGTTGCAATGTATTCCCCGGCTGATTTTTACTAGTAGATTATACCCTATCACAAGTAGTAGTACTATTGCCACCAATTTGAGTAGTGCTAATATTTTTGTATTCATTGAACATAGAGTACAAAAAACTCTTCACTTTCTTTTTCATGGAATTGCTCTTCTCCGTACTATATAGTTGATTAGAGCATATTCCACATACTCCAACTTGTGTCGTGGATCAAGAATTAGTGCAATAAAGATAACCATATTCATTTTCTCTATGTCCCCCCAACACTTATCATATTTTTCTCTCATATTAGTGGCCATTGTAGCTAAGTCAAAGTCACTACTCTCCTTCGAAGTATGCAATAGAATGTCAATTGATGTGATTTCATCAAAAAAGTTATTGCAAGTGACATACAAAGAACCCGAGATACGCAATGTGAGATCATAGAAGTGTTCTAGAAAAGTGCACAACCTTCTTGCATTGGACCAATCTTCTTCACTAGGATACCCACCATTCTCCACTAGCTCTAATCTGAACCACGGGTCGACAGATGTGTATCTCTCAAAGGAACTTTCAAACCTTTGAGTCGTGTCTAACATCAAGAATATAGAATTCCAACGAGTACTCACATCAAGAAACAACAACTTTTTGCTTTGTTTCTTTTCGGCTTCAACACACTCCTTAAAATTTTGGAATCTACTAGGAGTGTCTCACATATCTTATAGCATTCCTAATACGAGAAATCGATGGAGACATCAATTTCAAACCATCAACCACAACGAGATTGATGATGTGTGCAATGCATCTCATGTGTAGATACTTGCAAATTAGAATGCTATTTCCCCAATTCTGAATTTTCTTACTCAAGTAAGAAATAGCAACATCGTTGGAACTTGCATTGTCAACTGTGATCGATGCCCCACTCAAGAAAACATTTCTCAACCTCTTTCCCGATGGCCTCCCCTTTGTGACTAGTAATTGGACAAAAAATTATAATTTTTTTCTTCAATTCCCATTCTTCAGTTACGAAATGTACGGTAAGACACATAATTTATCTTTTGTAATGATGTCCATGTGTCCGTTGTAAGGCATACCATTTTATTAGACTCTTTCAAGTATAATTTAAACTTAGTCTTTTCAGTAGAGTACATATCATAGCAATCTCGTGCCATGGTCCATCTTGATGGAATACGGAATATAGGACACGCAACACTTAGAAAGTGTCTAAAGACTTCACATTCCACAGTTCGAAATGGAAGCTCATCACCAATAAACATGTGTGTCAAGGCTTTTCTCACATCATCCTGATTAAATTACCAACTAGTAAGAATTTTATCCTTGCCTTTAGCATTAGGTTGTAAATTCAATATTGATTGATTGGAATCATGATTTTTTGGATTCATCGAACATGCATTCCAATGATTTCTCACATTTGTTGTTCCACTCACTTTACTATGACAGTGATATTCTTTTCTATAATGTTTGTAACTAGCCTTTGGTTGATCTTCCGCATCCACGGATCTAATAAAATCTGCCCAAAAAGGAGCCCATTTCTTTGTAGGCTTTCTAGTAACGCGAAGACTCGAATAAGGAATGGAGATTGGCTCATTAGTGCCTTGAGAACTAGTTGGTGGTTGAGGTGGATCAACTTCGTGCGACATCTAAAAAAGTTAATTTGTTTCAATTGCAGTGTATGGACATAAAACTTGAATAAAAATTAAAGAATATGCACATTGCATGAATATAAAGTACGCACATTGCATGAATATGAAGTGGTTGTCATAGATTGGTGTTACCTTATAAAATCACATAATTAAGTAAGTAATCTAAGCTGCCTAATCCTTACCTAACCTTAAAAGATAACATGACATTCCTAGTCTACACAATGCACATTACATATAAACTGCACAAAATATGAACTGCACTGCACATTACATATAAACTACACATTACATTTAAACTGCACAGTGCACATTACATATAAAAATATCCCAAAAAATAGTTTTAAAAATCCCAGGTCCTGGATACTGAAATATATACACTGCACAGTGCACATTATAATAAACTGCACAGTGCACATTACATATAAACTGCACATCACAGGTCCAAAACTATATGTAATCAGAGCTTCATTTTTAACAAAAAATAGTTTCGAATAGCCCAGGATACTGACAAAAGAGACTTACTTCAAACTGATATGTATTTTAGTAAAATTTATAACACTTGGGGTGTTTTTATATACTGATATGATATGTACTTCAAACTGACATATCTAAATTGTGACAATATTGTCCAAGACTCCAATTCTAACAAGTAACAACACTACAACAGAGAGCATATGTATATAAACATGAAACATGCTATTAATTTAAACTAAATTGAACTCTACATATAGCAGTATCTATATTGAACTAAATTTACATGCAGCTCTTCATGAGATGCCAAACCACATAATTGGAAAGCAATTATTCATAGTGCTCAAAATAAATACATGATGCATGCTAATTTAAACAGAATTTACATGCATCCCATCATGATATAATAAACCAACAAATTAAAACATAGAACTTTCAACTTTGGCAACACATTTTTTGGCAGCAAGCAAATATTTTCTTCGTAGCAAATATTTTTGGCAGCAAGCAAATATTTTTTGGCAGCTAATATTTTTTGCCAGCAGACCAGTAGCGCACCTGTCCAGAAACAACAAAGATACACAACATAGAACTTTCGAAGTGACAAAAGATGAACTTACAGTGAGTTCAAATATCGACAACAAAGGATAACCAACTGGAATACAATTTTGAACCAGAACTTCCTCCCCTTCCACGGGAAAGATCATCCATGTAAGAATAACAAACGTTAATTAAAAAAACTAGCAACCAGTAAATAGAAATTAAAAAAAACCAAAAAAATGAGATCTTTCTTATATCTTATCGGATCTTGAGAGATCTTTGTTAGATCTCGATAGATCTGGGTTGGATCTTAACAGATCTTAATAGATTTGGAGTTTGAGAGAGAGTGTGTTGATCTCGAACAAATCTAGAATAGATCTAGGTCAAAAGAAGCGGTGGGAAAGGAGGCGGCGGGATGGAGAAGCCGGGGTGGAGGGGGGATGTAGGCGGAGTGACTGGAGAGTAGAGGAGGCCGGAGGAGGAGTACAGAGTCTGATTCGGAGACAAGGACGGAGGCGGTAGAGTGGAGAGCTCTGAAGAGAGCGAGAGAGCTCTTCTGGAGTGTTAAAATGGTGGAGTGGAGAGCTCTTCTGGAGGCGGTGGAGTCTTATGACTCAGGAGTGTAGAAATGGTGAGAAGAGAGAGATTTTTTGTATAAATATTCTCAGTTAGGGCATTGGGGTATAATAATACAAATCGGTTTTCGGGTCGGGTCGATAACCGATTAAGAAAACTGTGACCCGACCCGATAATCGCATAAAATTGGTATGGTAAACCGACAGCCGACCGAAATACTTGAAACCGACCCGATTGGCTAGTTCGGGTCGGTTCAGGTCGTTATCGGGTTCTAAACCGCTTTTTTCTCAACCCTAGTTCTGACCCAGCTAGTTTTGTATGGCCAGATTTTGGAGTAGCACCCGAAGATCTACCTGCCTTCCAGCCAGATGGTGAACACCAGACGTAATCCTGGCAATGAGTAGATTTTCTTATTTTGCACTCCCACTCTTTTGTAAATTATTCTTTTTAGGCGTTTAGCCGCCGAGCAAGTGTTAGCTCGTGTTGAAACTTAATTTCTGTTTGCCTAAGGGCTGTAACATGATTGACAAATCCTAGGATTGATCATGTATGACTTAACTCTTGCTAGTCTTCACATTTTGTATGACTAGCTTCATGATCATCTGAATATGTAATGTTTGGGATGTCTTACTTTGTATGTCTGATGATCTAACATCTTGAAACAACTATTTGCTTGCTTGAGATTGAGACATTAGGCTTGTTCTTGACCATAAGAGACTGTTGATTGTAGTTTAACCCTCATGCATCTAGACAGGGATGACCGTATTACGAGGTGGATTGTACTTCAATGTACGTAGCTAGCTGTGTCTGTCCCCTGCTCTCATGTATTCTGGTTCTGGGGCGTGAAAAAACATCCCTTCAGTATAAAAGGCTTTCTAGAAGTAGCTTTCTTTTATGGACATCACCATCTGGCCAGCATTGATATCCATCCTTAGGCCTATGTTACAGAGTAGGCCTCCAGAGATCAGATTCTTTGCAATAACATGTACATGCTTCACCTCTTGACGCGTCAGAGACTTTCCTGAAGTCAGCTTCAACACCACCGTCCCGATTTCTTGCACTTCAGCTTATGCTTGGTTTGCCACCATAACTTTTTCAGAGGTTGGTTTGTACATGGTGAACCATTCTTTGCTAGAGCAGACATGACAGGTGGCACCGGTGTCTACCCACCAGTCAGAGTCAGCCCCCACGCAGTGACCTGAGTAATCATAGTAATTACGTCAGTAACCATTAAAACCTTACTAGGCTCATCTTGCTCTGACTGCTTGGGCTTAGATCTATATTCACTCTTGTGATGGCCCTTCTTGCATAGTTAAAGCAAGTCACATTGGACTTTGTCTTCTGGTGCTTGAAGGAAGATTCCTTCACTTTTAGATTAGTGAAGTCCTTCTTCTTGTGATGGGAAGCCACCTGCTTTTCCTTGTTCTTTCGTTTGGAATAAGTTGGCCTTAGACATCTGCTTAGACAGAGTGTCCACTGTTAGTTGAGCCCTTATCTGGTCCTCAACATAAATTTCTTACAGGAGATCTTCCAGACTGATCTCCAGTTTCTTCCTATACATATTCGCATAGAATTTTCTCCATCTAGCGGGAAGCTTGGAGACGATCCCTCCAACAACGAACTTGTCATTGAGGGGCATCTCCTTATCTTCCAATTTTTGGTGCAACTTTAGGAATTCCTTCACCTGAGGCAGCATCGTCTTCTCGTCTTCAAAGAGTCATTTGTGATATTTCTCGACGATGAATATCTTGCTCCTGTTCTTGTCATCTTCATACAGTTTCTCCAAAGACTCCCATATCTCTCTTGTATTGGTCTTCTTTGAGTAAGATTCTGCCAGAGAGTCCTCCATAGCATTGAGGATCATAAGCCTACAGAGGCTATTTTTTTTCTTCCATTTGAACTTCTTGGCAGTAGCAGCAGCAACCGCGTTCGCAGTCCCACCTTCTGGAACCTTCGGTTGGTCCTCAGATAACACGTGGTCGACGTCCATAAGTTGAAGATTGAGGCTAAACTTCCTCTTCCAGATTTGGTAGTGCTCTCCATCAAATTTTTTAACTTGTTAAAGTTGGAATCGATGAGTGAAGCAAGAGAGTTTTCCATCTTGTAAATCTACATTTGAGATTGTTAGTCCCGGGGCATGATTTTAAGATAAAAATTAGATTATGACAACACTTCGATGAAGGTCACAACTGAGATTCGGAGGATTCAGAGATACGAAATCAAATGTAATACTTCGAAGAAGGCACAATTAAATTTCGTAGCAGCAACGACGAAAGCCCACAAAAAGTTTCTGATTAGATCAGAAAATGTAACCCCCACTTTTCTAGAATGAGGGTAATTTTGAACTTTTATAAATTTATCATTAAATAATGGAATTTAAATCATGTTAATGATTAATGGTAATTTTTAATTATTTTAATACTATTTAATTTAGTGTATTGTGACCTTAGCCTTTTTACTAGTGTAACCTTGGAGTTACTTAACCTAGAGACTAACCATGACCATGGAGACCTAACCATGTGATTAGATTGACTAATTACCCCTTTTTAGGTTAAGGGTATTTTGGTTATTTTTGACTTTTGGTGAAAATGAATTTTGATTCATTAATATTGTGCTAATCATTATGTTAAGCCTTAACCTAGAATTGTTGTAACCTAGATATTAGTCATGAGTCTAGATATTAGATTAGAAGTTTCCATCACATGGCTAAGTTTGAAATATCTAGATATTTAGCTAAGTTAGATTTTTAGGTTGAACCAATTTCTACTTGGGCCTTTAGCTAGAAGGCTTGAAATTTCTATTAGAGAGAAGCCCATAACTGCATTGCAACTAAACCCTAACCCTAACTATAGTGGACGGCCAAGGAGCCTCCCCCCATAAAGGTTAACATTTATTACATCTTGCATCTTTTTCATAGGCTCCTTTAAAACTAACTTTGTGTTCTTCCCCAAATCACCCCCTTTTCTCCAAATCACCTCCAAATTGAGCCTAGTCTTTTGCATTGCACTCCCTTGCTGTAGAGAGATCATTACGGGAGAGCCATAATGTGTCCAGGTATGAATATTGAGACATGCAAGTATCATGTTTTTTCAATTATTAAAATGGGGAGATTGTTGACCCAAACTGGATCACAGTCAACCTAATCTTGAAAATTAACAAAACAACATTTGTCATAGTCCAATTTGACACATCAAGCTCGAAATCAATCAACTCCGCTCATTGGTTCAGGACTACAGCTGCCTGAAGATTTACTATTTTGTGTATACTAGAGTCTGTACCTTTTACTATTTTTGAATATAAGATGATGTACGTTGGGTCATACTGAGCAACTTTGGGCTAGACATAGCCTCATAAATGTAATTAGCCAATATCCAAATCAGCCCATTCATCCAGAAGCCCATTTAGAACTTTCTGTCCATATGAGACAGAGTTCGGGCCGAACAGTGCCTCCACACAGAGTTCGGGCCGAACTCTGCCCCCTAAATTACAGGAAGCTGATTTTTAGGTCTTGATCACTGCTAGTTGTCCAACGGCCAAAAATTTGAATTCTACACACAGAATTCTGGCCGAATTCTGCCTACCCCGAACCCTATAAATAGGCCTTGGTTTTTCTTATTTTAAACTATCCAATCTTCTTCTTCTTCTCTTACATAGCCTACATATTAAAGAGCTTTACCTTCCCATCCACTTAGCATTCAAACTTTCCAACCGTCCAAGTTGCTCGGTACGATTCAGCTAGAAGTTTGAAGTGCAAAAAGTTGTAAGTCACTTGGAAAAGTCCAAATTTTGCCACAGCGATCATTGAAAGAAGTTTGGCGTGCTCTTCTGTGAAAAGGCACGTGGTTGTAACCCTATTTCACAAATAGTGGATTTCAATCCTGAGCTAGAGTTCTCAGACCTGGACTAGTCCTCCACGAGAAAACCAGATTAAAAATCTTGTTGTGTTTGTGTTTGCTCTCAACTACTTTATTTTCGCATTTCTTTACTATGATTATTTTGTTGGTGAAAAGAGTTTAAGTTTTTAATTGATAATTTTTGTTATAAACTCTATTCATCCCCCTCTATAGTTGCTACTTGTACTTCAGCTGCCCCTGCTCCCTCCAGTCATGTCGTCCCTCGTCCCTCGGCCGGCGCGGGTGACGTCGACATATATCCCTATGACCAGCTGCGCGACGTCCCCTCCAGCCCTCGTAGACTACTATCCTCCTTCCTTCCCTGGATGCGCCGTCGAGCGGATCTGGCGTTTCTTTCCCCCTTGCGTGCCACCCAACCGCATCGTACCCCTCGGAAGCCGCACCGCACAGGCCTGTCGCTACCTCCAACCTGCACCCAGCCCTGTGGGCCTCCCAGCAGAGCGCAAGCCAGATCCATCTTGATGAGACCTACGGCTAGCGCCGCTCCAGCAGTCAGCCCCAGCCCCTTCTTGCCAGGGATTTTGTGCCCCACTTTGGCTCAGCCGAAGACGGGCTCTGTCCCCTCCTGTGCTTCAGCGCTCACAGTGAGCAGCGTCACCTCTATCCAGCATCGCCCTTCGTCGCACCCTTCGTCTGGCGCGGGCTCCGCCCGCACGTCGGCTCTCTCTACGACAGGCGCCCCTTTTGGCCGAAGGCCTATCGTGCCACCCTCCGGCGCACATCATTCCCGAAGTCGGCAATCGAGTGGGCGGCCTTGACTCCCCTCCCCCTGTGCTCCCCGCGAATCTCTCATCCTCCTTCATTCCCGGACACCCCCCATGACGGGCACTCCCCATATAGTGGCCCCACCCGGAGCCTCATCTCAGTCTTCCATCCCTAGTGCGGTGGACCCCCCTAGAGCTCCCTCGTACCCCGAGGTTCTCCGGCCAGATCGAGGGAAGAACCTCACTCCTCCGGCGGCAGAGATTCAGCTCCAGACGTTGTATTCTCACCTTTGCCCGCGGGATACCCCATTCGCGTCCCCTTCGCCGCTGGAGATCTCCTCCCTATCCGTCCCCTTCAATAAAATGTTGTCCTTAAATTCGGATCCGGATGCCCAAAAACTCTGTTAGTCACTGAAGCAGTCGCTAGGTGGGGTCTCTCTGCAGTCTATCGGGTTGCTCTGCTAGACCCCAAGCACATGCTTCTTCACCTATCTTCCGAACCAGTACTCCCTAGTCAGGACCAAGGGCACTTACAGATTTGGCACACAAACCGCCAAAATTGTCAAATGGTCTCCTAACTTCAACCCCAAAGTCGACTCGACAATCATTTCATATGGATCACCCTACCCAACTTGCCTCTGGTCTGCTTCCCGCAGCTGTCCTCAAACGGATAGCCAGCTCCTTTGGAAACCTGGTAGCCATCGCAGAAGAAACCCGTAACCTCTCCAAATGCAACTACGCTAAGATATGTGTGGAGCTAGACCTCGAGAATGATCCTCGCAAATTCATAAAAATTAAGCTCGGAGAACAAACACACTGCCAAACACTGGTTTACGATAACAACATCATCTTCTGCAAGCACTGCCAGATGAGAGACCATTCCGAGCAACACTGTTACAAGGCCCACCCTGAGCTTAAAAAGCCTAGACCGTGCAACCTGCGTGCAACGGCGGTCTACGCGACCCTCATTCTGAGAATCTGTACAGTTCCCCAATCCTCCCCTTCTGAGGGAGGTTAATGATCTAATGCCCTCCCCCCGTCAGACCATCGGACCAACTCTGCCATCGTTCCATTCATACCTTCCTCTATCTCCTCAACAAATCCTTTGAACTTCTCACTTGCTCTACTTCCGACAGCACCCATGATAATTCCAGAGAGCCCGCCCTCGGCGTAGCCGTACACCGAGATTCCCCTGAACCCAGCAGCTCTGCTGAGCGACATAACTTCCCAAACACCCCTCACCCAGACATCGACGGCGCTCCCACCGCGCCACCCACCATATCCACCCACACCCTCTCTGAGTACATTACCTCCCCCCTTCCATGGAGTCTAACTCTCCCCCTCTTACCACCTGCCGCCCACACCAACCAGAAGAAGACCAGAAGAAGATGCCCCGAGCAGGAGCATAATTCTCGTCCTCCACTCACTATCCCAACCTGCCCCGTTTTCGAGTCGATAATCCCCTCGATGGGTACGGGGCCCCTCAAACCCCCTCCGCCTTGCATAGCAGACGCGCAACCCAGCCTTAACCCCGCCTTAACCGGCAGGTTCTGGACAGCCAAGGAAGGGGACCCTCAGGACAGTGGCCACTGTACCGAGAAGGTACCGCCGATCCGGCCTTCACCGACAGGCTCAGGCAAGCCAAGGAAGCAGGTTTCTTAGACCGCGGCAACCCCCTAAGTGCACTGGAAGATCACCTTAAAGCCAATCTGGACACAGATCAGTAACAGGATTTTCAGTGACAACGGGGGCAACGGGTCCGCTACCTCACCCACCAAGAAATCCTCCTCCAAAAAGATCAAAACAAAACAAACAAAAGTGGCAGTCGGCCATGACTACTAGGTCCGCCATGAAGCTCAATCTCCACCTCCCTCTACCTCATCCAATGCTTAACATCATCTCCTGGAACGTCAGAGGGTTTGGTAACAAACCGACGCTGAATAGAATCCTCACCTCAAGAAAACCAACCGTATCGACCTCTTAATCATTATTGAACCTAAAATCCCCCAAAGAAAAATCAAAGCCACTCAACTCAAGCTTGGTTTCACCCACGCCATCTCTGGATGCAATAACATCTGGATTCTTCGCGTCGGAATTCAGATTTGGCATCATAAAAGATTCGCCTCAGGCCTTATCTTATTGGGTCGAGCATCTGACCCTCAAGTCCCGCTCCATCCTATCCGCCGTCCATGGTAGTTGTGACATCCCCGAACGACGTCTGTATTGGAATACCTGTTGGTAGCCACCTTACCCTATCAGGGCCTCCCGTGGCTCTGTATCGGAGATTTCAACACGGTGTCCTACAGAGAGGAGAAATCAGGGGGCCAATCGCCACCACAGCCGGCGATGGATGATTTCAACAACTTATCTTCCACGAAAACCTAACCCCCATCCCCTTCCACGGCAGTGCATTCACCTGGTGCAACATGCAGGAGGGACATCGTCGACAATACTCCCGGTTGGATCGAGCGTTGGTCAACGACGGCTGGTCTGACATGGGCTCATCACTCACCTCTCTCATTTAAACTCCACGAAATCGGATCACTCCCCCTGCTCATCAGAATTAGCGACAACCACACCGGCACTAAAAAAGCCTTCCGCTTCCTCGACTTCTGGCGTCGTCATCCTCAATTCTAGAACGTCATCAACGACGCTTGGAACTCAGTATCCATCCTTGATCCTTTGTGTAGATGGCGGCCAAACTCAAAGCCACTCGTAAGGCTTTAGCGTCCTGGAGCCAACAAGCCTTTGGAGACATCTTCCAGGCTATCAAGGTGGCGGAGGACGACGTCACTGCGTCGAGAAAGAGTTCGCTATTCACAGTTCTCCGACTACCCGTGCCTCGCTCAACTTTTTTAGAACTCTCCTCAAATCCAGGCTTAAAGTGGAAACAGAATTCTGGAGACAAAAAGCCAGATTGACCTGGGACACCGATGGAGATCGAAATACCGGTTTCTTTCATGCTCGTGTCAAAGGATGCAGAAATAAATTAAAATTACATCGGATATATGATGACAATGGCACCCTACTGGAGGACCAAGACAGCATTCAGGCGGCTGTGGAAAACTTTTACCATAACCTTTTCACTAAAGAGACGGTCGTGAAAGACGATGCGCTCCTGTCCGAGATCCCATCCCTCATCAGCGACAGCGAGAATGAGACCCTGTTGGCTACTTCAGAGAGGAGGTCAAGGAAGCTGTCTGTCCATTAACGAACACAGTGCCCATATGGCCTGATGGATTCAACGGCATTTTCTTTAGAAACTGTTGGGACATCTTAAAATCGACTTACTGGAGGCCACCATAGCCTTTTTCCAAGGGGCTAGATATCCCACCTCCATCTTGCGCCAATATCATCCTTATCCCCAAGAAAGACAACCCGAAAACCTTCAAAGACTTTTGACCTATCAGCTTATGCTCCTTCACCAACAAGATCATATCGAAAATCATGGCCAACCGGATGTCCAATCTCCTCCCCAAGATATCTCCAATAAGCAAAGCGAGTTTGTTAAAGGCCGGAACATCACTAACATCCTCCTCGCACAAGAGATGATCACATTTATGAAGTTCCCGTCCAGGAGGGAACGTTGCCATCAAACTGGATATGGAGAAGGCTTACGACCGTCTAGACTGGTTATTCATGATCTGGGTCCTCAGGGCTTTCGGATTCTCCGAATCCTGGATTGACATCATTTTCAGATCCATCAACAATGCTTGGTTCTCTACCGTCATCAACGGCAAGGCCGCAGGGTTCTTTCGATCTATCCGCGGGGTTAGACAGGGGACCCCCTCTTTCCACCATTTTCATATTGCGGCTGAAGCTTCAGCAGAAGCCCCAATAGCATGCCCAGAATGCCGGTTTCCATCACTTCCATACCACCACAGGCTGCCCGCTTATCACTCACCTGGCGTACGCGATGACGTCCTTATCTTCTCCTCTGGAGACCTCGGATCGATCGAGGTAGTTCTTCGCACGCTCGATCGTTACACCAGATGCTCCGGACAGCACGTTAATAACAATAAGAGCGTCATCTATACCCATCACAAAACTGACAGATCCGCTCTACAGAGCTCTCCAATATGACCTCTTCGCCATGGCCTACCCGCCGTTCCTATACTTGGGCTGCCCGCTGGTGTACGGGAAAGCGAACTCGGGCATATACGAGCACCTTGTAAACAAGATCCCCAAAATGATTGCGGGATGGCACAATGCCACTCTCTCCCCTGGGGAAAAAGATCCTTATCAAATACGTTCTTTCTTCCATCCCGTTATATACCCTAGCTGTCTGCTCCCCGCCAAGAAGGTCCTCTACTCTCTCGAAGCCCTATTCGCCAAGTTCTTATGGGGTCATAGCGACGGAAAGGATAAACACCACTGGGCCAGTTGGGATACCATGGCCAAACCCACAGAAGAAGGGGGTCTGGGATTCAGCAGACTAGTCCACATCGTGGACGCATGTTCCATGAAGCTGTAGTGAAAGTTGCGTTCGGAGACCTCCTTGTGGATAAGATTCATGAGAGCCAGATACTCCAGATTCTCTCATCTGACGGAGGCGGTCCAACAGATCTTCGACGTCGTGACGTCGCATAACTCGGGCTCGCTAAACCTTTCATCCGTCTGATGTTGGGCGACAGGAGATCATCGGCCTGTCTGGAGCGGTGGCTTGGTGCAGACACCATCCAGCCCAATGCTCGCACTCCACAGGGATGCGACATTAGGGACCTTTGGGGGAAAGTTCCGGATGGAATTGGGAGAGGGTTAGAAATTGGCTCGGGCAGCCGGCAGCCGACGATCTTCTTGCTGCGAACCTTCGGGTCACTGACACACCCGACACATGGAGATGGTCCCCTAACCCGTGCGGGAATTTTACGCTGACTTATGCCAGAATAGTTGCTAGAGGTTGTGGCATGCCGAATTCCACGTACACTAAGTTTTGGCATTCTTGTATCCCCACCAAATGGTCTATCCTCATATGGCGTGCATTACGCCGGAAGCTGCCGACGGACGATTCTATCAAATCTTTTCGATTCAGCCTCGCGTCCAGATGCCATTGCTGTGCGGAGCACTCTTCGAAATCGGTAGAGCACGTCCTCCTTTCTGGTGAGCTGGCGAGTCAGATCTGGTTGAATCTTTACCATTGACTGAGCCTTGTCCCCCCGACTGGGGGTTCCACGATCTCCTGACTGGCTGGGGTTGCTCCCACGGACATCAGATCATCGTAGCCGCTGATATCTGGGTCTTTTGGAAGAACAGAAATAAATTCAGATATGAAGGCCGTCAACTCCCCCCTCTGTAATTGTACAGAGAGGTTATCAGACAAACTCTAAAAGCTAGGAGGCGCTGCTCTCACGCCCCAACAATTTCTGGGAGGCCCTTGCTTAGCTTATTTTCAGGTTCTCGCGCTTCTTCCGCTGTCGTTGAGACCTGGTTCCCTTTTGTGCGCCATCTGCGCAGTTTATTTTTTGCTCTTACCGCTTCGAGTGCGCTTACTTGTAAAGGCTTCGGCATTTTGTGCCAAAATATATATATATATATACGTCCAGATACCACTGTTGTGTGGAACACCAATCAGAATCCGTCGATCACGTCCTTCTCTCTGGTGAACTAGCAACTCAAATTTGGTCGAACCTTCACAATAAGTTCAGGATTGTCCCCATGACCGGGAGCATCAACGATCTGTTGGCCAGCTGGAACACATCCTACGGGCATCAGATCGTCGCTGTCACCGCCGTTTGGGTCTTGTGAAAGAACAGGAACAAGTACAGATACGAGGGCCGCCAGCTTCCACCCCCACAATTGTTCAGAGCGGTCATTTGACAAATCTACAAAAGAAAGAGGCGTTTCTCTCACGTCTCGCATAGTTTTTGGGAATCCCTAGTCTGATCAGGGAACCGCGTGTCGTGCGCAGGCATTACATTGGGCGGTACCGATCGCCGGTTTTGGGGCCACTTTTCGAAGGCTCTGGCTTCCAGCGTCTAACCTTCCGATGCTTGGCCTAACAGCCGTTTTGTGGGCACCATTTTGTGTTGATGCCTTTTCTTGTCTTGTCGTCTCGCGCGTGGCACGTTATATGTTCAGTAGGCTTCGGCATTGTGCGCCTGATACATCAATAAGAGTCTCTCGGGAGATAGAATAGATAGAAAGAGATAGAGATATATAATAGTCTCCATAGAGATATATATATATAATATATATATATATAATATATATATATATATATATATATATATATATATATATATAACACATGTATAAAAGTTATATATATATAAGTAACAAATAGGAATTTTCAGCCAGGCCCAAGTAAAGCCCAACCAAGCTAAAACCCAGACCGTGCCCCATCACAAGCAAGCAGGCCTGACCCCCTGCCCCCCAAGTTCAGAACTGAATAATAGGGGTGTATATTCAGAGAGATCGAGAGAGAGAAAGGGGGGAGTCGGCCAAAACCCTAAAACCCAATCAAAATCACCACCCCCAGGATCACCCCCGACCTCAGATGCACCACCCCGATACCCATGTGTCTCCACACAGTGGTCGGAGCGCCGCCGCGGCCACCAGGCCGAACGCGGAGCAGAGCGTACTCTGCTTTGGCCGCGACCAGGTACCCCTCTTCGTGAGTCCCTTTCTTTCCACATAGTCAATCATTTTGATTTCGTAAATTTATATGGAAACCCTATATGCCCTCTAGAGGTCCCAGCAAATAGGTTGTAATATGGTCGAGCCATTGATTCGCAAGATCGATGCAAACATCGACAAAAACCTGATTACAAACAACAAACAGGGTAGTCCCAACACCCATGTTGGAAGGCGAATTCTCGCCAATCCTTCGACTTTTCCAAAATTGTGCTTGAATATGTTTAATGACAATATATACTGGATTACAACCCTTTGATAGGTGATGATATTATAAAGTATACAGGAAGATATTCTTTTTCCAAAATGATGAAAAACAGTGTTTCCAAAGCAATAGATTTTAGTAAAACCTCCGATACGACGTGCATTCCGCCAAACCGGGCGACGTGTTCACAACCGAAAGTATCGAAAGGTGCATAATGGCTTCGTGGACGTGTGGCTTTGACGGAATTCAAATTGGTCGCGTGTGCACGACGAATTTGATACGTATCCGTCAAAATTCACCATATCGGCCTCTTTGCAAAATTTCTAGTTACTTTGTGCATGTTCGTCAAATCAAAATGAAACTTACGCCAATAGGACGGTATCATTTTTCTGGTCCTTTATGCCAAGTTTGGTCCGATTCTGAGACAGTTGATCGAATCGCCATTTTGTGGGCCCTACGATCCGACTCAACGGGCGATTTTGTGCACGGCCGCCGGAATCTAACGTTGGACATACGGTTGGGTTCGTATCATCAAAACGAATCCATAGACATATTTTGACGATTTTACATTGACTCTGGACATTTTTCGATGCAAAGTGGGTCCAACGGCGACATCGTTTTGGCCCGAAATGACCGTTTTGCCCTTGTGCCAAAATTGGACTTATGGGCAGGCAATCCTAGCTAATTTGACTAATCTGGAAATATTGGTAACATTACAGCTTCTGGAGGCAGTTGTGAGACTTGGATTTTCTGACTTGTTGATTGGCGATATATTCTTGGTTCTCCGTGCAACCCTCGGGCAAGTATCTTACCGAACATATACAGTATTTACATTATTTTTCTCTTTCTCTATTGTATTCCTTTTTCATATTGTCACATGATTTCCATATTGTGATTGGTTTGTCCTTGATTGTTTTACTTGTTCTAGATTACGTGCACGTATAGGATATTTGACATTACTTGATTATTGGTCTTTTCGTGTACCTTATCTCGTGATTGAGTTGTCAGTTTCTATATCTTGTTCTTGACTTGACCATTCTTGACTGGAGTATCTTGCATTGTACTACAGTTGAGACATACTATAGATTGGGAGTATTGTATTGTACTATGACCTATAGCATATATTAATTGATTAGTTGACTTGACTTACGACACTATAAATTGGGAGTATCATACATTATACTACGATTTATAGGAGCCTACTTGACCTTGTATCCTTTAGGAGTGGAGATCGATACTAGAATTGGCTAATCTCGACTGAGAGTATCTTGCTTTGTACGTCAATTGAAACACTATAGATTGGGAGTATCTTGCATTGTACTACAAGCTATAGGAGTTCTGATTGATAGTTAGCCAAGTCTAGTATTATATTTCCACACGACTCGTCGTCCTTAGATGTTCTTCTTACAGTGTTCTTATCCTCCATACATGTTATTTACTGTCATATTAGTAGACATGTTTTATGTATTGCTAGTCCTCTGAGAACCTGATGATCTCTTCAGGTAGCTGATTGCACGGAGTTAGTTAGCTGAGCATGTGATAGTTGACTTCATCTGCATGATTCAGATATTTAGTTAGTGTTATTAATTTACTATATTTTCGCTTTTATGATATATCCTACTTATCAGCTTAGCTTTATAGACTCATATTATTCTTAGAGTCTAATCTGACATATATGCTAGTGGGCTGCAGACCACGACCCATACTTGTTCATTCTTGTCTTATATATTCTTGTGGATTGAGATACACTGTAGATTACCATATTAGCCATGATACCATGATCTTGACAGCTTATACGTACTCGAGTCGGGTGGGAGTCCGCTTGATACGTAGCTGGCTTGCTCACACTCTGCGTCCCGAAAAGCGGGTGCGAGTCATGACATATCCCCAAGCGGGTGCATCGGATATTTTATGTTCATGTACTTTATCATGTGCATCATGTACTCCTTGGACTCGTATCTATTCATGTATCACATGTTCTCATGTACCTTATGTCCACTCATGTGCACTCATGTTCACATGAGCTTCTTATATAAAGTTGTGTAATCATGTACAATAACGTAACTTGAATGAATCCTTGTGTATTGATTGGGGTAGGGTGAGTGGAGAAGTGGTTATGTGGTTAAATCCAAGTAGTGTAATCATGTACATGCCTGTTATACCTTCACGTAATGGAGTTACCTTAAATAATCATGTGCAACCTATCTCGATTATATAACCATCTTGTGCTCTAAATTACTTATATATATTCACTTACAGTCTTACTTTCCATATAAACTTTCTCCGTTTTCAGATATCTCTCTACTTTCATGTACTTTTTATACACGTTTCATGTATCTTACTCTATTGCTTGTTTTATATTTCCTGTCATGATATAAACTATTTGAGAGATATTTGCTCGTTCCTGTCCTGACTGGATCTGTTGAAAATGTTACAGAGGATGAATTTGCCCTACTTATTAGGAGCAGGCATAGATGACACTTATGAGTTAGACCCGCAAGAGGATCCAGCTCTAGCTGAGGACATCACCCCTATTTCTTAGGCTAGATAGCTAGGCAGTTTATCTTATTTTATTATGTTATTGTATTTGACATCTGAGTTGTATTTGTGGATGTTGAGATGTAAGTGTCGTTTGAACACTTGGACTTATTTTCTTCTGTTTGTATTTCTCTTTTGAGATTTTATATCTATCTTATCGTGCTATTTCCATCTTAGAATTGTGATTAAGTTGTATCTTCTGAGATTGTCCTCTGTTCGGAGAGTATATCTTGTTAGTCAGATTTTGATATTGTGTTAGATGGTTGTGACCTAGGACAGCGTTCTACCGCCGATACTGTGATGTAGACTGGACATACCCACGTACTCGTGCCCCTACACCGGGTGCGGGTCATGACACATTTTTAGTGGTGGCCCATGCAGGTCGAGATTGCATTAGTACGAAGTTGTGGTAGTGCGACGATTAGTTGTACTGTTGCGCACCTGCAATAAGAAAAAGGAATAGGTTTTAGAATAAGAGAATACTCAATCACAGTTAGAATTTCTTGAGAGATTCCTAGGATGACCCTTGAGAATCTCATTATAAACTATCTCGAAATTTGATTCCAACAGTTTATGTTTACCTTCATTGTTCGTTGATGAATTTGATTCTTGGTATTCAATATTGATTTGATTTTCTACCAAGATAAATCGTATGGGCTAGGTCGCCTCAGTTATGGAATCTAGAGTCTTCTACAGTCATATTAGTTGGCATGGTGAGGACATATAGTCTGATTTAGGATGTATTTCTCGGGTGTGAGATTAATAGGTAAGGTTTTGCAGCCAAGCTAGCGGCAATGCAAAAATTTTAATTAATACCATTATTCTAGAGGTATGTACCTTAGTTGTGGACTCTATGGTTTATCGTAGCCTTGCTTACTAGTATGGCGAGGATTCTGAGTATCATGATTTTGGACAAACGCATATGATTATCAGATTATATCTTGAGAGGTTTCTAACATATCATCTCTACCTTTGTTTCAGTCTTTTTCAAAAAAAATATTTATTTTTCCATCCTTAACTTAGCAGTAGGGACAGTTTTAGTTATTTTATTGTAGAACCTCATTTAGTTATAAATCATTCGTAGTATATGATTTTATAGCTTGTATTAGAGTTTATCTTAGAAATGATAGTCTAGTTTTGACATTAGAACAGTAACCCTTGCAGTTAAATCTATGTTGTTTATGATTACCAGTTTTCACATAGGATGCTAGTCTGCTCAGGAGGTAGTGACCCCTTCGACTGATAAGAAGGATAGTAGGATGTATTATAGATGGGTTAGAACAGTATATAGAAAAAATTTAAAGATTTGTGGAAAATTTAAGATTTAAGAAGGATGATATTGAAGGTATATATGAAGGAAATACGAAGGTTGATTTTATAATGGAGAGTAAGTCATGGATGACATAGTAGTATTAGCTCCGAAAGATTTGAGGACAGTGATTTGAAAAGTTTGAGGATTTCATAAACTTTGATATATAGATTTTGGATCCAAGTTAGGACAAGGTGGTAGGAATTTAAATTTTGGGATGATTAAGTTGATAGGGAGAGTAAGATCAAAAAAAGAAGGAAGAAGTTTTAACAAGAGCATGATTCATGAGAAATGCCTGGAAATTTAGGTCCTCCTTCTAGGAGGGAGTTCTAGTCACCAGACCTAGTTGGAGGAGAGTTTTGACCTAGATCTTAGCATGTCTTTGATGATTTGATGTACCCTACTATTGCATATATGATTTGATACCTTATGACTGCCTAGTGCTGTAGTATGAATAGTATAGCTAGATGAGACCCCAGATTGATATTGTATGCCATGACCTCGTAGGTTACTCTTTCAAATTATATGATTTAGATAAAGTTTCTGAGACTATGATTGTTTGGGACGTGACCTTAAGAGGAGTACGACCACCTTAAATTTCGAGGACGAAATTATTTTAAGAGATTTTTGTAAATTTATCATTAAATAATCTGATTCAAATCATGTTAATGATTTATGATAATTTTTAATTATTTAAAATTAAAATAATTAAACTCCTCGGATGGACAGTACTCTCTCTCTCTCTCTCTCTCTCTCTCTCTCTCTCTCTTTGTTTCTCTCTTTCTCTGCTCTCTGAATTTCGTAAGGGGCTTGTAGAATGAACTGATTGAATGAGAGAAGAGTGAAACATATATAGTGTCAATCCATCTGGCTGCGCGATCGGCAGCGCAGAGGCTCGTGCAACGAGCGCAACTAAAGCGTACTATGCACCTAGCGACGATGTTGATGTGCTAAGTGCGCCAACAAAATGCCACATTACGCTCATGAGCCCATGAGCCCGAGTTCGAGTCCGAAATCTAGTCGGGCTTAGCTCCTAAGAAATTAATTCCAAGAGCATGACAAAAAGCATAAATAATATTTGTGGAGTTAGCCTTCTTTCCACTAGAAAAATACCCTCACATGGCACCCATGTGCCTCTCCACACCTCATGTGCATCTCTCAATACAAGCAAAGCTATATATAGAGATACTACCTATTTGGCCTAGGTAATGTGAGACTATATTTCTAGTCTCTAAGGCCAAACACCAACAATAAACACCCGAAATTGATAGGTTTGAAGAATTTTATTATTTTATCTTATTCGTATTCTCACAAAAAATATATTTAACTACTACTACCCTATCCTAGATGGAGATCCATTCACAAAATCAAACAGACTTCGACATCAGACATAAAAGTCTGCGAGAACTTTAATTTATTTATATTGACAATATAAATATGGACATATAGGTAATTTTATTGGTGTAAAAAGCTTTTAGAACCGCTTTTTAATTATCAAGCATTTGTTGGACTGGTTTAAAAGCGGTTACTTAAACCACACGGACCCTCATAATCACCCATAACAGGTACTCTAAAAACTGTTATTTCTAAAATTGCCAACCAGACCCTTAAGGTTGTCAACTGTTAACTTAAAACCACTTTTTGGATTATTATAAGATAAAAAAATTATATTAAAAATAAAATTGATTTTAGATTAACACTTGACAACTCTTGAGAAATGAACATACCCAAATTTTGGTAGGTGAGCAAGAATAGACTCTCTCTTTTTCATATATGCTTTTTTTTATCTTTTTTATATAAGTCAGTCCATACCTTGTTCCACCAGCCTCAACTCATTTTAGTCCATTTCAGTTTGAATTTCTGATTCCCTTGGCATGTCTCAGTTTGAATTTCTGATTCCCTTGGCCTGTAATGACACATTCAAAATATAAATGTCAACATATGTTCCCACTATTTTTAAAAAACTAAAAAATATCTCCATTTTTTTTATACGGATCAATTAAAAACTACAGAAATTTTGGTGTTTGGTACAAAATAAGTGTCTTTTATTTTTTTTAAAAATAATAAAAAATATTAGTTTTTATTTTGAATGTAGCATTTGCTAAAATATTTTTGCCGATTATCACCTTTATTTTCAATGGGCTCGGTACATATTTTCTTTGGTTATTTCACTAGAAAATGATGAGAGTTGGCATGAAAAGGATGGAAACCCAAACATAATTAGTAATTAAGCATCAAGTGTCCACCGTCCCTTGTGCATGTCACTTGTCACGCAGTAAACAAATCAATAATCTTCCGAAAGAGATGTTTGACCTAATACCCGATGCAATCGGTCCTGACAAGGAAGCTCTCCCTACTGACTATCAAGTGCTAATCAAGTAATTTCTTAATTCAACTAGTGTCATGTCGAGCGTGCATTATTTTTGTTATTTTTTTGTGGTGGAAAAAAAATAATAAACCTGAGAAATGGGATAGTAATGTTGAAAAAAAAACACCTACGTACCTATGATTTTTTTTCCTCAGTGGAATTAAAAAAAACTAAAGAATTTGTTTATTAATCTTATTTACTAATTTTTTTACTATTATAAAGAAGCTTAAGGACGGTGCAAAATAATGTGTGTGTGATGAAGCTTAAGGACGGTGCAAAATAAACTTTCTAATTCGATATATATATATATATATATATATATATATATATTATATAATATTATATATTATATATATATATGGAAGCGGATCAAAAGTCCTCCTTAGAAAGTCTCCAAAAACTTCTCTCACTCTAATCCGTAATTTAATGTTAATATTAATGTTAATATTAATGTTAATATTAATATTAATGTTAATATTAACATTAAATACTAAAATTAACATTAATTTAACATTAATAATTTAACATTAACATTAATATTAACAATCATTAACATTAATATCAAAAAAATTTAAAAAATTAATATTACATTAAAATTAATATTAACATTAATATTAACATTAACATTAATATTAACATTAATATTGATATTACGAATTAGAGTGAGGGAGGTTTTTGGAGACTTTCTAAGAGGGACTTTTGATCCGCTCCCTATATATATATATATATTATAAATATAATATATATATATATATATATTATATAATATATGGAAGTTATTTCAGTATATTATATACATAATGTTATTTTTTTCATAGGATAGGCTTGCACAAATAACATATTTATGTGATGTAAATTAAAATAAAAAAAAAACCTTTGCCTTCAGTCAAATAAAAAAAATGGCACAAAAACTACTTCCAAAGAATCTAAATATTGTTATATATTTGAGCCCTCAATCTCATCACTTACTCGTTTCATCTTTTTCCAAAGAAAAAAGAGCCGAATATTTTAAAAAAATCAAGTAATGTATTAATTGAGCCTATCGAAATACATAAATGAAACATCTAGAATCATGAGATTAGTCTAAGAAAATAAATAAATGATGAATTGTTGTTGTTGTTTAAATATTATGTCTTCTTCTTCTTCCTGGTGACGAGCTCGGTGTCGAGGCCGAAACCGTCGACCTTCCCGACCCTGACGAGTTCGGAGTCCCTAAAGAGGGCGAGCACCCCTTCGACGCCGAACAGGTCGTTCGCCGAGTACTTGTCCCCTCTCCTCTCGAGCGCCAGATGCAGCACGCACACGCCGCCCGGCGCAGCGTCCTCTCGATCTCCCCACGAACCTCTCCGGATAGAGCGCGTGGTCGAACCGTTCGAGAACTCGAAGTCGAACGTCCCGTCGGCGAACGGCTGCCTGTGGAAGTCCCCCTCCGCGACGAGGGAGGGCAGGGACGAGGTCGATGCCGACGGAGTCGAGGACGCCGACGGAGCGCAGCGCGGCGACCTCCTGCCCGACGCGGCGCCGACGCAGAGGGCCTTGGAGGAGTTGGAGAGGAGGCGCTCGGACTTGAGGGCGGAGAAGAAGGAGGAGAAGACGCGGACCTTGCGGTCCCAGTCGCGGGTTGCCCACAGGTGGCGGAGCCTGGGGTTGAGGGTCTTGTTCAGCTGGTGCTTTATGTACTCCTCGTAGGAAGTGTAGCCGGACCGGATCTTGAGGAGCTGCTGCTGATGGCTCGATGATGATGTTGTTGTTGTTGTTGTTGTTATTGGTGGTGGTGGTGGTTTGATGGTGTTGAGGTTGAGTTGGAAGGAAAGGAGGAGGGAGAGGAAGAAGAGGAAGAGGAATGGTTTGAGAATGGGAGTGGAATAGGTGAGCTTCATTGGAGGGAAGAGAGAGAGAGAGAGAGAGAGAAGAGAGAGAGAGAGCGGTGAAAATGAGAGTGAGAGACAGAGAGACCGTTGCTTTCTAAGGGAAAAAAGAAAAGGTTGTGGCGTGGATGATGGTGGTTGCCTTGCATGGCGGTGGGTCAACATGAAATGGAGTTCATGGATTGATTAATGGTGACCGGTGAGACGGTTTCGATTTGGGCCTCGTTTTGGTTCGCCGAAAGGAAAGCAATCAATTTATTACTTTTCTTCCTAATGAAAATTATAATTTTTATTATTTTTTTAAGTATTTAAAAATATTAAAGAAATTGAGAAAAATGAATATTTAAAGATGAAAAAGATAATCTTTGGTCGGAGAGAAGAAATTATTTTCTCCCTTAATTTTTTTATTAGAATTATTTTTTTATTTAATTCTTTTGCCATTCAAATATAAAAAAGTAATATTTTTTCTTTTTTCTGTCCCATTATTCAAACTAAAAGAGGCCTTGATTTACTTGAATGGATTGATTCATGGATGGAGGGGGTGATGCATCTCCGTTGGCTAATCCGTCAACTATCCATATTTTCACTTACAAAAATATTATTTGGCTCCCAAAAAATTGAGTGATACCGTCTTCATTATGTGGCATTTGACATAGTTGCTGACATGACAGCTGACATAATAAATTTAACCCTAGGAAAAATGGCTCGTTTTCCAAACCCTAGGGTTTGCTGCTTTCTAGAGTTTTGTTCCTCTATGCTCTCCTTCACCATCGCCGCTCCTCGCCACCAACCCCCGCCCCCATCGTCAACCCCAACCCACCCTTCCTTCACCTCCCCTCCTCCAGCCTGTCCCTAATCCCTCCTCCCTGTGTTCTCTGTGCAGCCATGCCTCCTATGAAGATGTTCTAAGGAAGATGACATCCCTCCTCTCCCTCAACGATTCTCTGTGATTTCCCTATCGACTAGGGAGTGTTCGACGGCTGACCACTGGCCCCTTTCCCTGGTCGTCAAACCCCTCTCCTCGCGGAAGTTCTCTACTTCTGCTCTTACGTCCATCCTCCCGAAGATCTGGAAAATTGCCAATCCCATACAAGTTTCTACTCTGGAACAAAGCGCAGGATCGTTCATCGTACGGCTGGACTCCAGCGACTCGGTCGACCGTGTGATAATGGAAGCGCCTTGGAGCATTAATGAAGATCTCTTAGCAATAGAGCGTTCGACCCGGGGAAACTGCCTGAAGAATACCAATTCCAATTTGCTGATTTCTAGGTGCAACTACATCACCTCCCCCCAAAGTACTTAAACACCAAAGCAGTGTTTAGGATCGCTGAAACCATAGGGTCGCCGCGGCCTTGCTCCCCAGATGAGGTGCTCAAATGGAAAACGTACGCCCGCATCAAATCCTCATAGACATTACAAAACCCCTGAGAAAGAGTGTGGCGATCAAGAATGATGGCGAACATACGAGAGAAGTTCTCATTAAATATGAATCCCTCCCTCACATGTGCTCATTTTGCGGGAAGATTGGCCACCCACTTGCAGTATGCAAGGACCGTGAACTCCTCACCTCGCTTGTCAATGATGGTGTCTGATGATGAGAAGGCCAGGGTCAATGAGGCTCTCAAACCCAGATTCATGGAGGAGGAACTCAGGGCAGCGCCCCCCCCCCCCCCCGCCAACTGGCTGCAGCTATCAGCCAATGGACTATCCCTCAGTGGAACTGTCACGACCTGCACCCACCGTGAGGGTACGAGTACGTAACACGCCAGCCTACGCCGCAATGTCAGCGGGAAACGCTGTTCTAGGTCATGAACTATAACTAACACAATAGAATAATCTCCAACTGGAGGCTATCACAGAAGGTACAACTCAATCACAACTAGGGATAGAATATGGCACGATAAAATAGATAAGAAATCCTCAACTGAGGTACAACAGAAATGAAATAACATAAGTTAACAACTACCAGTCTCACATCCTCAAATATACAACTCGAAATAAGGACAACAGCTAAACATGAAAAGAAGAACAGTCTAAGCTATCTACACTATGCAAGGTATCGTCCTCAGCAGCTGCCTAAACCTTCCCAGAGGTCCAGGTCGCAAGTGTTATCTAGGCAAGCTCCAAGTAAGGGGTGCAGGGTTCCTTATCATCCTCTGTAAAATTTTCAACAGGCTCAGTCAGGACGGAGCGAGCACAATACATCTCACACAGATGATAGGTTAGAGAATATAAACATACAAGAGAGTACGATACATGAAACTGAAAGAAAGTACATGATGTAAACAGAGAGAGAAAACTGTAATAGAAATATCTACTATAAGTAGAGAGCTACCAGTGACTAGTGATTTAGAGTACAAAGTCGACATGTGAACGGCTTGATTTGCACATGACTATACTAAAGAGGCGTACATGGCTATACTATTTTGGAATTGTTCATATGACTATTTATACTCCCCATACCCCAATCAATACACAAGGATCCAGACAAGTTATGTTACGTACATGGTTTTCACATAAAGCCCATAGATGGGTGTACATGTACATGAAGAATACATGATGGCTCAGAAACTGAGTGCACATAAATTCCACATGAAGGCCCATGAAAGGTGCACATGAAGTATAGCTTATCCATGAATACACGAGAAACATGACCGAACATGATAGCACATGAGAGTACACGAGCGAGCACGACGAGCATGAAGCACATGATAAACATGAATAACATGAGAGCGAGAATACACGATGTACATGAAACACACGACACACGATGTATCCGATGCTCCCGAGGGGATAACATCTCAATGTAGGGATCCATATAGTACCAATCCGTGATAATATCGTAACAGCATCAGATAAGGTAAACTAGTAGGAATAATTCTAAGCAAGTTATGAAATGAACAGAGAATGTAATCGCCTGGTATCTGAATGTCTGAAGTAAAATATTGTCCGAGATGAGGTACCTGACTCCCAGTTAGAGACACAAGTCAATATACAGGGATGATAATTGTAATCTACAATGCATCTGCATGCTGTCTAGGGTTAATCTAGACTAAAGTCAACCCTTGGTCAACTCTAGTCAACTAGACTAGTCAAACTAGGTCAAACATAAGCCAGACAAGTCTCACTAGGCCCAACTAGTCTATTCTAGTAAGCACACATCACATCTAGGCTATACAAGCCAACTATACCCTATATTGGCATTCAAACCACATACCTAGGCTATGAGCCACATGCAATATCATGCCTATACCAAACCATATATTCACATATATACATATTATATATATATATTATAGATATATATATATTATAGATATATATATATATATATATTATATTATATATATATATAATATATATGAGATGCACATTTTTAGCCTATATATTATAATATGGATATTATATTAACACATAAAATATGTGCATCTCATATATATATATATATATATATTATATTATATATATATATATAATACACACCACACATAGAAGGATAGGTAGAGGGCACATGTGAGGGTGTTGTGTGTGTAGAGAACTATGAACATGTGTGTGTATACATGGAAAACAGTGTGTATGTGATATGGTGTAGATGCATATTGTGTGTGTAGACAATGTGACATGGTGTCAAGTGAGGGTTAAGTTATAGTGTCAATGTGACTTGGTGTGTGTGTTCATAATAGTTTATAGGGTGTCATGGTGTACAGTTCAGGAATTTGTGTGTGAACTCAGAAATTACATGGCAATGACAATGGGTTAATCTCAGGAAAACAGGGTGTTCTCAGGAAAACTCAATGACAGTTTCTATATTCCAATCCCAACACAATTTTCAACAAAAATCCAATTAATACACAAATTAAATTAAACCTGAAATTGAAAGGGGAGAGGATGTGAACCAATGTGAGTTTAAACACAGGTATTCAGTGTGCAAAATGAATCAAAACCAACTCCTAATCTATTCTCATATTTGTGTCATTCTCAGCTTCTCAGTTATCAGGTATTGTTCCCTGTGTGTGTGTATGATCATTCAATGTGTGTGTGGATACAGTCAAAAATCAGTGCATTGACAGTTTGGGTTTAACAGTGAATAGGAAACAGTTCTCAGGATAGCATGGTGTTAAACCATATATGGACATGTCTAATATGAACTAGCTAAGGGTAGATATAGCTAACAAGGATGGTGAGGTACTCCAACATATGGAGATCTGAATCTAAAGGACCTACAGGGTCTGGACAAGTTCAGTATCTTAACATGACCTGTTCCTAAGATATCTGGGCTCTGATACATGGCAGTATCAAAGTGTAGGACAATACAAGGAGACTGAACCAAGGAGATGCAGGGGATAATGAAGTCTCTGAGATGCAGGATTTGGATGTAAATGTAATGGGGAAATGCATACATGCAGTGAATGATATAAAGTAAGGCAGTACATGTATGCATGCAGTGATATGCAATAATGAGCAGTAAACATGAGGCTAATTGCAGTGAGCTATTGCAGGTCATGACAGTGGTGAATGCAAGATGCAGGACAGTGCATTAAGTGCAGTAAAATAAAATAGTGAAGGCATGACAAAACATGTAGTGGTAAGGGCTAAACTAAAGTCTAAAATATATGAAAGTGATTCATTAAGTAAGTGATATAGATTGATCATGTATGATATGCAAGAGGTTCTGATACCAGAGTGCAGTAGTGAATAGATCAATATGAAGTGATCTTTAATCTGTAGTGAATGGATGGATGTGCATGGGTAAGTTCATGAATCACTGAAACATGAAGAGTAGTCCTACAGTTATATTCGAAGGGGCAGCACTCGAAGTAGTGGACTGAACAAGTTGTGAATTAAACTATACCAGAATCTTTAGTCATTTACTTACCTTCTTCAAACTGGAATGAGGCATTTAGGATGCAGGGGATATGCAATGAAGGTAGATGCAAGACAGTATAGTATAGAGTAATTAGGAAAAAAACAGTTATTAGGAACCAGTGTACAATCTCAGGAAAACCATGTGTTAAATCTCAAAAATGTGGCAAGGTGTAAACTCAGGAAAAATGAAGAGTCCATGTGTGTGTGTGCACGAGTGACAACAAGTGTGTGGCAATCTCAGTTTCAGGAAATGGGAGAATTCTCATAAAATAAAACCATACTCTCAAGCCAACCTTATATGCAACCATTCATGACATCCATTGATTCCCTCATGCAACATTAATCTCAGTCATGCATACATACGCATAGACATGTGTGCATCACAATTTATAACTTGTTAACATTCATTTTAAACACATGAACTAAAAACCAGATTTTCAAAATGGTGGTACCCAACAGTATCAGGAAACTCCAAGTTGAACTCGAAAACATCAATTTCTATCTAAACTCCATCCCCGTTGTTCATATCAATTGTATATATACATATTAACATGATGGTATGCTAATTACTTATGAATTAACATTTTAAAAACATTTAAAACGAAGTTGAACTCAGAAATTATGCACACAGTAACCAGTGTATCAGAGAACACATTAAAACCTCAATTTCGAATTGAAAAACCCAATTAAATCAGTAAATAAAGTGTGCAGTCAGGTGTACACAAGATACTTGTCATGGGGAGGGTGTTCGTGTCCAACAAGGTGGACACGATCGTGTCCAAATCCGAATTTACGAAGTATCAGAAAGGCAGGCAAGGTATTCTTTGTGCACGCTTGTCGTGGCCTTGTGCATACAACACAAGACACACGAGGCCCTGTGCACGTGTCCCTGTGTTTGCCCAACCTAGGGCAACACATTTGTGTCCCTGACATGTCACCACGACGTTTCCACGAGGGACACGAAGCCCGTGTCAGGAGCTGCTGTTCGCGTAGAACAGTGCAGTGCCAATTCGATACGGGCGGGATTTCTCCCAATCCGCTCGACAAGGTGAGCTAAAAATTTGTCAGTGTCGTGTCAGTCATGTGTCCTAGGTGTCACCAAAATTTTATCTCAAATGGTGTCGTGTCGTGTCCGCTAGGACACCCGAACAGCAGGGGACAGTGCACGCTGTGTCGTGCACGGGTTCTTGTATCCAAAACCGACTCGAATCGTATCAAAAATCAACTCAGTCTACACAAAAATTAATATACAAATATAGATCTATAAATTCATGAAATTAGATTTTCAAAAATCGAAAATAAAAACCTTTGTGACATTTCATCAAAATATGCACATACACCATGATACGTGTCCGATACGGACACCAAACGGACACGAATCGACACAAATCCAATACATACGGCTAGGGGACACCTAGGGCTTCCTATCCATGCAAAGAAAACGAAATTTGGTAGAGGGAATAGGGATTTACCTATATGTGCAATTTGCATAAAAAAGCTTCAAAAGGGGGTGGTTCTTCTTGATGGCCAAGTACTCCAAATTGGTCCCAAACTGAAATGGCTCTCCACCAACAGCCCATAAACACCAATTCGAACCCAATGCAAAAGACTAGGATGAAAAAGGAGGTTAAATGAATAAAATAGAAATTTTGAAGAAGGGAACAAACCTTGGTTTTTGCCAAATGGAGAATAATATAAAAGAGGCAAAAACATTCAAGGAGGAGATTATTTATAGGGAGGGGAAGCCCTATGGCTGGTCCTAATGAGTGAAAATTAGGGTTAGGGTTACAAGTCATGGGCCATGGGTCAAGTCACATGAGAAATGGGCTCTCTACCTTAGCCTTAAG